>JAHZNC010003015.1:0-12305 GCA_027744095.1 Zhuqinia jingwanae
TACGAAACGATGAAGGATTTTATTTCCCCCCACTTTCCTACCATTCCCACCACCAATATACCGTTATCCCACGTCATGTTTTTCCTGGGAGCGTGGTTGATAGGGTAAGAATTTAGTTTGAGAAATTGGGGAAGGCACAATTTAAAAAAAACCAAATGTGTGTGCGCTGGCGAAAGATGATCTGATAACCGTACTGAAGTTGATGCCGTAACACAGCCAGCATGGTTGGGCAAGATTATTTCGGTAAATAAACCACAAGAAAAATTCATTATGGACACGTACTTCCCAAAGACAAGTCATAAAAATATATAATGTAGAAAATACCCAAATGGAAAATGCTTTTGAACATGTACCTGTATATCAGCCAGCCACTTGCTTGCTGAAGAAAAAACGGCTGGCATATGAAAACAAAATTGAAGAAAGAGATTAGGAAGGATTGAAAAGTTGAACAAGGAGAGATCAACAAGTGAGTAAATAACAAGTTACCATATTAAATATTAACTTGTGTCACAGCATATCATCAACATCACCATCATGTCATGTAAATACAAACACAAAACCCGATTGAATGACTACATAGCATTTTGAAGTGTTTATATTTGAGTGTGAAAAATAGGGAGTCATTTGTTGATCCTTTATACACAAAAACTAATAATAACAACATTAAGAACAAGCTGCAATTTTGCAGGTTTAAGCGAGAAAGGTCAATGTTTCAATAAATAATTAATATTGTAATTTTCAATTGAATTTGCTGAATAATTGCCAATCTCACTTGATGTAAAGCTTTATTTATTTTTTTGAATTTCACAGAAAAATATAATCATCATTTTCCCCATTCTTCTTGTATTAATAATGGGGCTCGTAATCGCGTTGATTGTGACTATATTGAGATGCAAGTGAAATAATTGTTCCACTCTCCACCGCCAGGGTCAGAATACATAAAATGATACCTGAATGAATGAATGATACCTGTGTGATACCAGGATTTTTAACGATTTTTTTCAGTGATAGCTCAATAAATTGGCAATTTCTTTTTTCAGTAACCTTTTTATACTTAATGCCAGCTGATATGGTGTATTATTGAGTCGCTGAAGTTTGAAATTTGCTAAGACCTCAATTGACAATATATGCAACAATGTTTTTTTAACAATAATGATTTTTTCCCGTACAAACATGAGATTTTGACATTTATATTTATTGTAATAATAAACAATAATAATAAACAAACTTTCAAAAAAATATTGGGACTAATGTCCCGTAAATTACTTGTTCAGTTTTTAGCTACTTAAATACTTACAAATTTAATACACACACACAATTGTTTTTACAATAAGAGTTAAGTTGTGTGTAGCATCGATTTGAATAATGTGCTTTTGGCAGTTACTTAATTAAACGGATTTTATTTATTTATGTTGTTATTATACATGGATAATAGATTGCCTCATTTTTTAGTCTCAATTAACGCCAGGCACGGGTTTAACAGCCTGTGTGTTTCGAAGTAAACTTGGTATTGTGCTACCAATATGTGTATATTTGTAAAATGTATGTATTTCTTAGATCCTAGTGTCGTTAACAGGGAAAAAGCTGAGTTGGAGAATTCTTCAGTTTTATAAACTGGAGAAATCGCAATATTAAAAAAATACAAAAGTAACAATGTCACCTAAGGAAACAGAGAACCGATTATTATTATTATAGATGGGAGGATTTTTAAAAGGTAATCATAAAGATCAAAATTGTTATCTTAAAAATCTTAAAAATCTTTATGTTGCTCTTGGTTTCCAGTTCCGGTGGTATGAATTAATATACATTTTATTGCCATGCAAAAGACAACCTGAAAATATCGTACAACAGTTGAAGTTAACACATATTTTATGAAGTGCTCTTGAATCATATAACCATTTCACATTTGGAGCAGCACTCTCAGCAAAACAACTTCTGCTTGATGAAGAGAAAAATGCCATGCATGAGAACAAAGTAGTTGACTTGACGTGTTCAAGTGTAAACAAAGAGAGAGAGAGAGAGCAACAAGTGGGCATGACAAGTTGCTATATACTTTGTATTATCAAATCAACAACAATCAACATTACATATTACATCATACCACAACAAATGTGAATTACATTACAGAGTACTTGCATCACGCAAGTTACATGCTAAATAACATGTATGGAGAGTCACCTGTTGATCATTTTGCCTAAGAGACACGCATAAGGGCAATTTTGTTCCCAGACGTCCAATTTGGTTTCATTAGTCATCCATCATATCGTTACTCATTGAGCCATTGTCATAAAACCACTTAATTTAGTAGTGTATAAAAAAGTGATAAGCAATATTAAAAGAATAACACTTTTTCTTAAGTTGAAGAACCGCTATCAAAAAATATATATTCTCAAGTCAGTGCTACAAACACGTCAAAAGTATTTATTTACCATGTACACCGGAAGTACATGTAGCAATAGATATCCATATTTCCAAGAAGACAAGGAAAAAAACGTTACAAAGAAATGAATTATTCCTTTCATCATCATATCCAATTTCAATAACTATGTGACACAGAAACAAATTAACACAATGATTCTTCAGTCGGTGACAGTAATTTCTTGCTGAAAGACAAAAAAGTTTAAAGAAAGCGAACAATAAATTATTTTGAGCCATACGAAAGACAGGCAAATCTTTTAATTTGGCACAATGGCAAAAGATAAACTAAAATTTGGGCGCAAGGTAGTACAGTTTTTACATATCATTTAATAAAAACCAAATTAAATTTTTATGCAAGTTGTTGTTGTAATTTGAAAGCTGAAACATTAATCGCAATAATTTTTTTAAAATCTAAAACATTCCAATAACAAAACAAAGGATGGAAACAATGCAGATTCTAGCGGTGAAAGTGGTCATCCTTTGGTCACTTCTGGTGATGGACGGGTTGCTATAGAAATGTCAGGAATGGCCAATAATTTAGATCAATTTTTCAATCAGGTAAAATAAAGTTTAAAAAAAGTTTCAAAGTGAACAGTTTCAATAAATCTTTAGGAACAATTTTTTAACAATTTTTTTAGGTAACTGAGTTGAAGAAGCTTATAAGTGACTTGAAGTCGGATGTTAGTAGAGTCAACGTCCTTACACAGTAAAATTTTGTCAACGCCGGTTCCTGATGAAAGTAGGAAGATAATCATCATCATCAAGTTATATTTAAATTGTGGTTATTTCAATCAGTGTACCTCAACAGTGTAGTTAGTTAATTTTAAAATTTAATTGTTTTAGTATATTATCAATGATAATTTTTTTACAGGAACGAAATCCCAGCTAGACAGCCTGATGACCACTATTAAAACCAGGTCACAAGTCATTAGAGTAAAATTGAAAGGTAAAACTCACCCATAACCCAAATTTTTCAAGCAATTTGGGATTCACGGAAATTTTAGCCATTCTAATCCAGTATAAATATTTAAATACTGTTTTTTTTAGATATGAAAAAATCCATAAATGGAATGGAGGAGGATAGTACATCAGCATCGGTGAGAATCAGAAGTACTCAACATTCCGCCCTACTGCAAAATTTTATTGAGGTGATCAACGAGTACCATTTTGCGGAGACCGAATACAGGGATAGGTGCAAAGGCCGCATTAAAAGACAATTGGAAATATGTAAGCTTTTTCTCAAACTCAAAGAAACTATATCTGATTTATTTGTGACGTTGCGTTATCAATTATAGGTTTAAACATTGTTTATCATTGTATTATTTCATTATTTATAAGCGGGCACAATATTTTCTGATGATGATGTTGAAAAGATGCTGGTGGAAGGGAATTGGTCTGTTTTTACGCGTGGGGTGAAAAAAGAATACAGTTGAATGTTGAGTTAAACATTATTGGTTGAGAAGAAAAAATTGCAGTTATAATTAATTTCTAAATATTGCTTTCCAGATCATAAGGGACAGCAAGGAAGCCACACAAATTCTTGAGGATAAACATGGTGAGAAGGAAGCAATTAAATTCATGCAACAATTAAATGGAATATAATCAATTACGTAATGTCAACAAATAACATTTTTGATCTCTTGTTGTTACAGGGTGAAAAAGTGGATAAAATAGAAACTCGTGTGGATGAAACGCGGAATCATCATGTACCAAATGCCATAAAACAGTTAGAAAAAGCTGGACGTTTGCAAGCAAAAGCGAGAAAGGTTAATACTTCAACAAATACCTAATCAATATCATAATTTTCAATTGAATTTGATGCATGATTATGAATCTTAATTTGATGTAAAAAAAACCTTCTTATTACTTATTTTGAATTTCACAGAAAAAAATTATCATCATTGTCGTTCTCATTCTTCTTGTATTGCTACTGGGCCTTGTAATCGGATTAAATTTTTAATTATAAAATGGAACGAGTGCCAAAATATTCCAAGTGAGTGAGTACAAAGTATTTTGGCACCTTCATATCATTCGTCTCCAGAGCCATGCATAATTTGATAACTTTGTGCCTTGTGGAAATGTTTTAGTGTCTTTTAATCTTTTGTAAAGGAAAACTTGAGGAATTGTCTCGTGCATTTATTTTATTTTGTTATTAATTTTTGTAAACACCACTTGATTTTATTTAGTAGTAAACCACTAGAAATTTTGAAAATTATAAAGACCATAATATATATTTTTTAAAATGTTGTTTTGTCAGAGGAGGCAACTTAACATTTTGTGATAAAGTTTTATAAAAAACACCAGCAACGTATTATAAATATTCAGGAATATAGATTTTTCGTCAATTATTTTATTGTGTCAAAAGTAATAAAAAGAATGTATCAAACTTGAAACATTTTTTAAGGTACATGAATTACAAATTTTTGTGTTCCCCTAAAAATATTTTTTACTAAGATTTTACTTACTCCAGTTAAACTACCGTCTAGTGTATGCATAACGTGCAGTGAAGACAAGGTATAAATTTGATTCATGCTTTTAAAATAACCACAAATATAAATTTGCACACGCATTTTTATTTATTTATTGAATGCAAATACAAACGAAAAAATGAAAATGGCTATGATAATGACATTGACATGATATTGTAATAATATACCTAGTTTATATTATAAACATTAATGTGAAGTGCTAAAATTTGTTCCAGCAATTATGCAATCCCCTTTCTTGAATCCGCTTCTGGAAACCCTATTTTCGTTTGAGGTTTTTATTTTCTCCGGCAAATCATGCTCATCCTTGTGCTTGGCCAGTACATGATTTCTCCAGTTGTGCTGATGAGCATATTTTTGCCCACAGTATTGGCAAACATATGGCTTCTCATTGGTATGTGTTCTCATGTGGGCCTGCAGTCCATACTTGTCGACACACTTTTTATCACAAGAGGGGCACTGAAATTTCCAAGAATCAGGACCCTCGTGAAACGCCATGTGCTTTTCCAGCGAAAGCTTTGTTGTAAATCCTTTTCCACATTCAGAGCAAATAAATGCACGCTTCCCATGCACAATTTTTATATGGCTTTCAAATCTGTTCTTGCTTGGAAATTCTTTGTCGCACTCGGAGCACTTGTGTTTCTTCTCACGTTCATTGACATTGGGATCCGGGTGCACATTGCGTGTTTTATGCCAATCCACTTCCGCCTGCAAAGCAAATCTTTTCTTGCAACCGGGTATATCACATCCAAATGGCAACTCAGGATTTTCATCATGATGGCGATGAAATTGGAGCATGTGGTTTCTCAAACATTTTCTCGTTTTGTCACATTTTTCGCACTTGTGGTCACAATGCATCCTAAATTTATGTAGGATGAGTTGTGCGCTCTTCATGAAATAAGCTGGACACTCGTTACAACGCGGAATTTGAGAAGGATCCAAACCATCAGTTTTATGAGATAACCTGTAGTGATCATCATATCTCCTAATTTTGAGAAGGCAGATTGGACAAGTTTCTTCTGGATGCCTGGACGGCTTCACCATGTGATTTTGCAAAAAAATGTTGGACGTATGTATGTGCCTTTGGTTTGGAAATCTTTTTGTCATCTGGGGCAAATTGACGTTTTTGTTGAGCGATACTATCTGAAGACATGTGATTTTGGTTGATTTGTTCAGGAGCAATATGCTCAGCTTCATGAAGCGCCAAGTGCGTAGCGGACTTCACTTCCCCACCACAAATGCTACAAGTCAATTGTTCATTAAATGGATTCCTTGACACTTCATCAGCAGCCCCAACATGCACTGCGGCAAAATGATTACGAAAATATGTAGCGTTGCCTACTTGATAAGGGCATCTGGGACAATAGAATGTTTCCTCCTTTGGATCACCCGCAACGAGATCACAAAAGTTGCAGGGATGCCGACCCAATTTATGACACATGACATAGTGCTCCTCTAACGAACGTTTTTTTTAAAGAATACATAACCATTCTGACTGGGCAGTTTTTAAGTAAGTTTACACTACATTTTTTAATGATAGTTTCTTTTCTCTTTTTCGTTCCTATTGACTTGATAAAATCTGACTGGCTCCGGCAATTACACAATCGCCTTTCTTGAATCCCTTTCTGGATACTTTATTTTCAACCAATCTTTTCCTTATTTCCGGCAAATCATCCTCGTCCTTGTGCTTGCTCAATACATGATTTCTCCAGTTGTGCTGATGAGCATATCTCTCCCCACAGTACTGGCAAACATACGGCTTCTCATTTGTATGGGTCCTCATGTGATCTCGTAACTTGCACTTGTCGACACTTTTTTTACCACATGTAGGACACTGAAATTTCCAACAATCAGGACCCTTGTGATATTCCATATGAGTTTCCAGATTAACCTTTGATCTAAATCCTTTTCCACATTCCGAGCAAATAAATGAACGTTCTCCATGCCTTGATCTTACATGCATTTGCAATCTGTTTTTGTAGGAAAATTCTTTATCGCACTCGTAGCACTTGTGTTTTCTCTCACTCTCCGTGCTATTATTGGGATCCCTGTGTAAATTATATTTTTTGTGCCAATCCACTTCCGCCTGCAAAGCAAATCGTTTCTTGCAGCCAGGTATATCACATCCCAATGGCAAGTCAGGATTTTCATCATGATGGGGATGAAATTGGAGCATATGGTTTCTCAAATAGCTTCTCGTTTTGTATGTTTTGTCACAGTCCTCACATCTCAGGTTATTTTTAATATGTAGACTATTTGTGTGGCGAATGAGTTGTGTGCTTTTGATAAAGTAGGCTGGGCACTCGGGACAACGAGTAATTTGAGAGGGATCTAAACCATCAGTTTTATGAAAGATATCGTAATGGCTTGTATAGCGAACCACTTTGATAAGGCATATTGGACAAGTTTCTTGTCGCCTAGTTGGCTTCACTATGTGCTTTTCCAAAAAATGTCTGACGTATGTGTTTTTCTTTTGAAAATCTCTTTGACATCTGGGGCATTTGTAAGTTTTTGTTGCGGCGGCAGCGGTCTCTAAGGAACAACTATTGTGGCTGCTTTTTTCCGCAATATGCTCCGCTTCATGAAGAGCCAATTTGTGAGCAAATTTTAGTTTCTTACCGCAAATGTCACAAGTGAATCGCTCAATAACAGCAGCGGCCTTGCTGGGCACTTCAACAACCTCAGCCCAAATATGCACTGCTGCAAAGTGATTATGAAAATTTGTGCTGTTGGGTCCTTGAAAAGAGCATCTGGGACAATAGAATGTTCCCTTCTGTCGGTTACCTGGATTTCTTGGATGCTCGCTGGTATCGTGCGTGCATAGCTGTAGAATGCTGTCCAACACTAGGTCACAAAAGTTGCAGGGGTAGCTACCCAATTTGTGTAACTCGTGATGTTTTTCCAATTCGTTCTTGGTGAATTTCCTTTTGCATGTAGTCAAACCCACATGGAAGATTTCTTTTAGCTTCTACCCCCCCTGTACTCTTGGTAGCTTTGTCACTCTTCTTGGACTTCTCCCCATTAAGTTCTGTTTCAGTTTGGTGCTGGGATTTATCTTGTCTCTGTGAACTATGTACTGCTTTTATGTGAAATCTGAGGCCTTGCTTATTCCTGAATGTTCTGTCGCATTTTTCACATTTCATTTCCGCAAAGCCACGATGGTGATTAAATCTTTTGTGATGATTTAATTGTGCTTGTGTTGTAAACCGCTTGTTGCATTTGTACACTTTACAAGGGAAAGGATCCTTCGGATTTTCGTCGTGATATGGGTGGGCGACATTCATGTGATATTTTAACTTTAGTCTTGAGTTAAAACTCTTCCCGCACTCTAAACAATCATGCATCTTGTGCACTCGATTCTTGTGACGAACGAGTTGAATCAAGTTTTTGAAATATGCAGGACAGTGATGACATTTTTCAACTTGGAAGGGTTCCATGCCTTCTGTGTCGTGGTTGACAGAATAGTGCTTTTTGAGGGAGTCCTTTGATGTTTTGTATTTACAGATTGGACAAATGGAGCATGTCGAAGATAAGTCCAAATGCTCACTCAGGAAGTGTTCCAAGTACAAATCCTTTCGCGTGAAACCTTGAGGGCATCTGGAACAAGGAAATTCTTTGCGCAGTTTTGCAGATTGATTTTTTGGTTTAATAATAGACGCATGCTCTTTAGATTCATGATAAGCCAAATCGGGAGCGTATTCTTTCAGCACATCACAGAATTGGCAGGAAAATGTTCCGTCAAGCTTCTCGTGATTTTCTAAACCTATTTTCGAATGGAAAGTCTTTGTGCAATGGAGAACTGGGCAAACGACTGGCTTCATTTTCGTATAAAAGAAGTTGTCAGAATTGATGATGCCGTGACGCCTGTGATATTTGCGTTTATGCATTCGCAAAGTCTGGATGGAAAAGCACGTCCTGGAACACAAATGACACTGAAAATAATTCTTCCCCTCTTCACCTTTTATTTCTTCCGGTTTAAAATCATCACCATCTGACTCCAATGCACACGCATCAATATTTAAATGGTGCATATTTTTATGAATGCCTAATTGGTCTGAGGTTAGAAAATAGGCAGAACATTTATTTTGATCGCATTTCCTAATCTGCTCTGGATCAACGCCAGTTGTATCATGATGCGTTTTAAAATGGATATCAGCCCTCCATTTGCAACTTAACTTCCTGTTGCAAATGTCACAAGCGACAGACTCCTTTCCTACACTAGGATCAAAGCAACCAATGTGAACTGACGCGAAATGTTTAACGTACGAACTTTTAAATTTACTTTCATAAGGACATCTCGCACAATGCCAGTTACAATTGTCAGGCCCTTCAGCACCATAATCAGCAGTGTTCCCCGAGTGAGTTTGACTTTCGTGCAAGCTCAACTTCGTCACATTCACAAACACCTTATTACAAAATTTGCATGGGTAACTGCCACGCTCATGTAGTTTTTTGTGTTCCTCAAAACTTCCTTTGGTTCTAAAAGTCGTGTGCTTCAGCTTACACTCATCCAAAACGCAACGGTACAGTTCTGTTGCTGTTGTTAGTTTAATTTTAATAAGTTTGCTAAATTTGAAACCACCGACGTGAACACCGGCAAAATGCTTGTGGTATTGCCCTGCACTTCTGTTTTGGAAAGGGCATCTGGGACAGGTGTAGTACAATCCTTTGATGGGAACCGAGTTGGTAATGACGTTGGGATGTTTGTCCAATTCGTGCATACTCAACTTCAAAACTGTATCTTCAATCGCCTCACAAAATGAACAGGGATAGCTACCCAACTTGTGCAATTGATTGTGCTCGTCCAATAAACACTGTTGGAAGAAAGCCCGTTTACATCCGTCAACTTTACAAGTTTTATACATGGGAATCCTTTTTTCTCGTTTTCTGGGTCTTCCTCTTTTACGTGGAGTATTTAATAATGAGGGCTGGATTTGGTCATCTGGATCATATTCTTCCATACTTGACGATTCCTCTTCTGTTTCACTGGAACTGGTGCTTGATGAATTGTCATCCGAAACTGAACTCCAATTTCCTTTATTGTCCGCATGGGCATCGTCCTTGTCTTGGTCGGCATAAGTTACTTTGCGCCTTTCCCGAAGTTTGTATTGTGAATTGCTTGTGCCTGTTCCCCAACGACTTGGATGCCTTTCATTTTGACCAGCTGCACTCGTTTGTTGAAAACTTGTCTGCACAACATCATCCTTCGTATCCTCATGGCTGGAGTCACTGTCCTTCTGTGGAGAACCATTATCATTTGGGTGGACGTTAAATTCATTTGGACCGTTTTCACAAGCACTAACAATATCACTATTTGGTTCCATCATTTCAGTTTTAACTTTGGCTTTATTCGTCTTCATAAACCAAATCTTTTGAAGGAGTTGGTGTGTTTTTACTGATCTCAACTTGTGCCGGCGCAAACTATTATATGTGGGATAAAACGTTTTACATATCCCACAACGGAATATTTTTTCATTTGTTTTTACTTTATTCCTTCGTCGAATGATGCGGGTGCATGTTTGCACGTGATTTGTATATGAGTTTTCCAGTGCAAACGTCTTCCTGCAATTGGAACAATGAAATGGACGTGCTAGTCTTCCTTCGCGGAGTTTATTAATGTCAGCAGGTATTTCGGGCGTGAATTTACTTTCCACTTCGGGAGGGTGATATTGAGGTTCCTCTGTGACGTGTGAAGATTCAGAATCGTTGGATTCACTTTCTACGGCAGTATTGCCAGCTTGTGGCATGAATGCAGTTGTGGTACTTTTTGTTTCGATTTCTTCCATAAGCTCTTCTTCGCCTTTCACCGACCCATCAAAGTGTTCAGTAGTGTCAATCAACTCACCCTCATCATTGGACATATAGTTATAATTGTCATCAATGACATCCTCAATGCACCGTTGTAGGGTTTCGCACGTCTTCATTTTTTTAACCAGGACTTGAGGCTGAGATGATGTTCGCCACTGCCCGCCTAATTATTTAAAGTAACCAAAATAAATTTAAATGAAATAATAATAATTTATTTAAGCCTACTCACCTTTACTGTTTAAATTATTATATCAAATAAATGGTATTTATAATTTTAACATTACATTTTTGAAGCACTTTTTGTCTGAAATTTCTGAAATTCTTCTCGGCATCTCCATCTTGTTGTCCGGTTTCCTCTTCAAAACATTTTTTCAACAGCGTCACTCGAGATGGAACCTTATCCGCTAATTTCATTATTCTTGTCAGTGTCTCCAGTTTCCATACCAACTGCAACTCCAAGCACTTTATTTGATGGTAAACTTGGCAAAATTCATTAATTATATTTATACAATCCAGGCAAGTGTCCACTGAGGATAATGATGAAGGCAACAATATTTCCCCTCCAGTCACTCTTCCCATGAATGATATGAACCTTTGTACAAGAGCATTGCAGCTATTATTCTCGCAACTCTTCACGCATCCAAGTTTGTAGCAAAACGTGCACAAATTAACTTTGACTTTTGAAACCGACATTTTAAATCACTTTTTGAAATATGTTCTCCTTAGCTAGAAATTGGCATGCTATCAGTCAAAAATGACAAATGACGAATCAATATTTTTGTGTTGAGGGACATATTCATTTCAGGAAGTTATTAAAGACCAATTAAGCTCAAGTTCTGTGCTACTATTTTAATTACGTTTAGAGTTCAAAACAAAGTTTATAAGCCCAAGTGGAGCACTGTCAGCTGGTCTTTTAGAAGATTGTTCTTGACTGATGCCAAAATTGTCAAAACCCAACAACAAAATATAAGGTTCTTTCCCTATAAAAGCTACATTTACTTTACATACTTGAAGAGAAAGGGAAAACAGGTTGTTTGTCAGAAAAAAGGGTGCACACCAAAAATGTTCACGTGCTTCATTAGGATCATGCATATCAGCTGCTTATGCATAGAAAGATGTTTGTTTTTGTACACAACAACACAACAGTGCTCCAAAGTTTACAAAAACAACTTTTTAAAATTGGGATAATATTATTTCCGACAATTTTATAAACTATAACTCTACATCATTTATATTTGATATGACAATAACAATTGAAGTGACGACGTAACCTCTAGTAATCGGAATAAGTTATATATATAAAAATATTTTTTAAAGATACATTCATTGATCTGTGACTACTTACTACCCACTTTACAATTACAATGTTGAAGACACTAATCTAAAATGTCAACTTCAAGTCACCCCGTAACGCTGTGTACATTTTGCTACAAGAACTGTGACTCGGTAACCCCTGGAGATAATCGTGTTGTCATTAAAAAGTTCTTCAAATTTATAGGGAGATTGAGTGGAAAAGAAACAAATGTATCATGGAGTGATGATTTCCATGAGAACGAGTCGTCCCCTTTCAAGTCATTATTAGTGGGCAGCTGT
>JAHZNC010003016.1:0-12705 GCA_027744095.1 Zhuqinia jingwanae
ATGAGGAATTTATTTAGTAATTTTACATGATGTATTTGTCAGTAACTGTCAGTATTCTTGTGTAAGCAACATTTGAACCAACAAGGTTCCACAAAAGTATGACTAATACGAAGGTCGGTGGGTGAGAACTATGAGAGAAAACTATCCAATAATACATAGTGAATGAAGGTAAGAAGGAAAGCACGCCAAATTGTATGAAAACATTTTATACACGCAGGCATCTTGTGTTTTCTCCTCTGATTTTGAATACGGAATGCCTACATAAATATATATGAAATGTATATTTAAGCAAGGAAGTAGATGCTAATAGTATCATGTTATATACCGTGAGTTTTAAAAAAATGGGAGAATCCGATTTCCATATACTATACTTCCTGCTTTTGCCACAATATTATACCTGCGAGCTAGTATAAATTATTTATTTACTGGTTTTGTGTGATCTCTGGTAAAAGCTGTGCTGAAAGCTATTTATACACTACCACCACAACGGTCTCATCCAGTGAAGTAAATTGAGTGTAAGCTTATGTGAATGTGTGTGTTAAGTGCGTGGAGGAGAGTCTCTCGGTCTACTTTAGAACTTTGTTTATTCGCAAACTTCATTAATAAGCATCTTCCTCTTTGGAAACGCACTTTAAATCACAAATATCTACACAATATATGGGACAGTATATATACAGTTACCTATATAGTTTTTTGAGCAAGCTTCTAAATAAAAAATAGTACATTCCCATGACCAAGAACTACATAGAGCTAAAAGTTAGTCTACTACCAATAATAATATCCAACTAACCAAGTATGTACAAAAAAAAGCTATTAAAAGTTGAAGGTAGTATATTTCCAGCTAATTTAGATGGCAAACAGACTGTTGGAAATTTTTTGTTAGTTGCTTATTTGTTTTATGTACTTTTATGCTCGTCACCAATTTGTTGGTCACAACACAAGTAGGCACTTGATCGGGATCCCTTCCATAGGCGTCAGCTTTTTTACAACTTATAAAATTGCTAAAAAATTCATGTCGTATGCAATATAAAACTTCACATAACTTTTCAGCTTTGTCAATTGTTTGGCTATTATGGGACTAACTTTAGTAGACTATTGTTATGTAACTTTAGACTTTCAGTAACTGTAAAAGTTTTTTTTAAACGTAAAATGTGAAAGGTTCTACCAACTTGTTTATGGTAACATAGATTTTGAGCTGTTTCGTTTCGTTCCTATATAGTTTAAGACAACAAGGTTGAGAATATACGACTTTTGAAAGATCTATAAATAATTCAGGCTCTCCTGTTACGTGTCAGGTTTTTATTGTGTATTTTTACTTTGCACTCTATGCATGTAGATTCAGCCATCCATCAAAACTGGTATTGTTCAAAGTGGAGTAATCAACACCTATGTTGTATGTAGCTAGTGTTGAATATCGGACATCGTAAACGCGTTGACAGAGCATTGAATTAATTGCAAAGCAAATTAGCGTTAGCGAATGATGCGCAACATCAATCACATGCATAGATAGATTTTGTTTGTTGGAGTAGCCAAGTCGGACAATTTTCGATGGAAAATTATTCATGGTTACTTATCAAAAGGAAAATTTTAATATGTGGTTGTATATACTAGTATGATGCACTAATATAAAATGAAAAGGAAATATTTTTAGCGCCTGCTGATATGATTGCAAACATGTAAGCATCCCCGAAAATTTACTTTCTCATTTAAGTTGCATATATAGTTCTCGTGTTTTGCCAACAACTTCATTAGTCGCACCATAAATAATTTAATAACAGACACCAAACACATCCTCGTCTATGGTTTAATATTTTGGTAGTTGGTAGGTAATGCTGGAACAGGCGATTCGAGAAATATGATATAAAATTGAAAATAAAACAGCAATATAGTATGCATTTATCAGTAGCAACCATTGTAACAATACAAAAATACCCAAAGCTTTTACACATCATCCGTTATTGGTGTTGTTTAAAGCAAGGACTAAGGTTAGTTGAAAGATGAGCTGACTTCTACAGTGGTTTTCTATACATTACAAAAATAAGGAGCAAGCGCTATCAGTTATCAGCAGGGCTCTGTCTCTGTTTGTACAGAAAGTGGTAATGCGGCGGGATAAATATTGAATATGGGTGGAAATAAAAAAAACCGTGGCTTTTTCTACAAAAACACAAAACACTCACATTCATTCTCTGGCTGCTGAACTCATTTTTCTATTTTTACCGCAAATGGCACGACAACCCATACCTTACACACATTCATACCTATCCTTTTCTAAATCATGTTGGTGGTAGCTGCCTCTATACACTTATCATTACTAATCTAATTAGCGGTGTACACAAACCAACTTTCCCCTCTCTCTATCTTTCCCATCAAGAGCGTTTCTCCGTGTCACTTGACACCTGCTCTTTTTATTCACAAACCTCTGGTGGAAAAATCCTCCTTGGTAATATAAATGAAAACATAGTACCTACATAGATAACTGGGAGGAGGCAGAGAAAAACCGCGGACATAAAACTTGTATTTTTTGCTGCTATTTTATTTATCCCGCTAAACTTTCACTGCGCTCAAACAATTTCCACGTACCTACTTTTCCCATTATTGAAAATTTCACCAGTCCCTGGCTTCTACTTTATGAATATAGAATATATGACACTTATCATTTTACACCCGGAAACAAAATGGTGAAATCAAATGCTGAGATTTTTTCCCTACCAAAAGTATCATGTTCACGATGAAAGCGTAAAACTATAGACAACAAAGAACTGCTGTAAGGACGTAGCTGATATTATGTTACATTTGTTAGTTATGTACATAGGTCAGGAGCCAAAGTAGCACTTGTTTGTTGTGTTATTTAAGAGTGTTTTTAAACAAACTAGCACAAATAATGAGGTTTTTATAAAATTAGAAAACGTCTCTTTCAGAAAGAGTCTTTCTGAACCAATATAAAATGATTCCCCCACTGCCGACCAACCTTTTTCCAAGTTATTTGACTTTATATAACCTGATTTTTTTTTAAAAACTTAAAAGCGTAAAACTATAGACAACAAAAAAACTGCTGTAAGGACGTAGCTGATATTATGTTACATTTGTTAGTTATGTACATAGGTCAGGAGCCAAAGTAGCACTTGTTTGTTGTGTTATTTAAGGAGTGTTTTTAAACAAACTAGCACAAATAATGAGGTTGTTATAAAATTAGAAAACGTCTCTTTCAGAAAAAGAGTCTTTCTGAACCAATATAAAATGATTCCCCCACTGCCGACCAACCTTTTTCCAAGTTATTTGACTTTATATAACCTGATTTTTTTTAAAAAACTTAACCTTGTCATGGTTTTAAGATATCGATTCCTGAAAAAAAAAATCTAAATTTCTGCCGGCCGGCCGACAGGCAACATACAATGATAAAGAATCTTCTTGTTACTTAATAAAGTGGTTTAGGTACACGCATTTAAACTTTCTATATAAAGAGAAAGTAATGTAGGCACTACCGTTACAGTGCTCGATGCTCGGCAACTGGAGTGTCATATTTTCCCACACAACATCCTTTCTTCTGGTAGTCCCCTAAACGTACTCTTAAGGTTTAAGAAGAGGGTATAAAATCGAGAGGTTTTAGACGTAAAAATACGGTTCCGACACTTTACTCTTTCTTTTCACCTTTGAAACCCTTGAAACATTAATATTGCAGCGGCAAAAAAGCCTGAGATACAAAGAGCTCTGGAACAATTTAAAAGATGAAAGAGCATCCCATGAAAAGGTAAGAGGAAAATCTCATTATAATGATGCGATATAGAAAAGGCAAGAAGTTTTCCGGATGCTATAGATTATAAATTGTAGCCTATCACTCAAATCTCTCTTTCCCCATTTTCTTGTGGGGAATAAAGCTTTAGAACCGTCCGATATGTCTGTATGCAGCAAGGAGCTTATGTATATAAAAAAAGGATATAAATACAACATATACTACTTAGCTAGGTATATATTTTATGAGGATGAAAGGACTTTTCTTCACAGCTTTCATAATTTTGAAAGTGGCAACCAGCCAACCGAAAAGGGTACACGAAGATATTATGATTACCATCATGTGTATGTGTGAGTGAAAGTGAAGTAAACATATTCTCTTTCTCTATAACTCTCTGCTGCCTGCTGCCTATCCATTTTCATAGAATGTTTCATGTAGTCAATAACAAGATATATTGGATGACAAATAAAAGCAGCGGTGAAAGTCAGATGGGTATTTATGTATATATTTCACTTTTTATATACTCACTAGGGTGTCAGCACGATGTATAAAGAATACATATACGCATACTCTTTTTAATGTTGTTAGCCAATAGTACAACTTACATAATAATAGATGATGGCTACCTAATGAAACATGCCAGTGAAGAAATCATATAAAATGTTGTTGACACATATTAAAATAGAGGAAAATGACTTTTATGCATAGGAATTTTTTTTTAACGTAAAAACAAAAATCATCTTTTCTAAACATCATCGCCAGATAATCATGATCCACAGTGTATTTTGAGAGATTCACTTTTATTGCTTAATATATGCATGTATAAGATTCTTATAGATGCTCACCAAATACTTTAATAAATACTTCATCGCATTAGATCACTGATTCTTACCATGTCGATAGTAATAAATTACATTATTTCACTCAGTGCCTGCCTGTAAAAGTCAATAAAAGACATTCATCGACTGTGCCAAGAGCCTCTCAAAACTTTATATTTATGATATACTTGTAATATAATGCAATATATTGGAGCGTAACACAAATACATAATATATATTACTTGAGCCAGTAAACTCGACATGAATGAGTTTTCCTCACGAAGTAAAACTTTCATAATTTGAAAAGACGAATAGGAGGTAGTTTACATTATTTATGATGGTAAGTTAATACGCTGTATTATACTTTCAAAAATATTTATACTACACACGAATTGCATGATGGGAAATGTAAAAGGTATACAAGTGCTTTTGGCTCATAGGCAAATATGTTAATCATAATCATATGATGGGTAGTATATAGTCGTAGACTTCAGCATAAATAATATAAATATAATCGTTTTTTTTTCGTAAAATGAAATGAATTTGGGCGGAATATTTTTTGGATTTTAGCTAGACCTAAATACATTTTTAATTTGGGTATGATTAAAAAGCCAGAAGCTGTTACAGGGAACATAAATTGTAGTGATATTATTTATGTAAATGTAAAATATGTTGTGTGAAAAAAAACTAGGTAATTTATATAAAGGGACAACATGGTGCAAGATAGTGGCCTATTACAGCCTGAGCTGACGCTGGTTGATGAAACGATTTTTTTCATAATAATAAAAATTAATTTAGGCAAAGTTTCGTTGCCATCGTCATCGTTGTTACTGCAATTTTTTTTTTAAATTTGGTACTCTCTGACTTTGACAAAGTATCGAAAATGGAAAGTACATCACTGACCACTGCAAAATTGGGTCCACTTCGGACTGAGGTTCTGCAAAGAAAATCGTGTACCATGCCATAATCATGTCAAATGCATCTTTATTTAACAAGTAAAACCGATTCTGTACATTCCTTTGATCAAAAGCTCAAGCATTTGTATTGCATTGAATTCAAAATTGTATCAATCAGTATTGCACGATTGAGCGAGACAAGAGATGAAAGCAAGATTTGAAGAGTTGCTGAATAGCTGAATTATAAAACGCAATGAAAAGTAAAACCAATGTGATGAATGCAGCTCAAGTAATCTGATTGTGAGTACGGAAAAGTAGCGCCACACAAGCTTAGCCATACAGCATTAAGAAATCAGGAAACGTAGTTTTTCCCATTTTTTACAAACCAGCCCCGTAATCCGTAGTAAGTAAAGCTTTGTGCTTCAAATAGTGTTAACAAACCTTGCTTAATCTTGTATGCCTTCCACCCAAACATTTCGACAAGCATATATATTATGCTATTTGCCATGTATGTATTTTTATGGACATACCAGCTACGTTTTTTTGCTTTCATGTATTTTGATTTTTAAACAAAAAATGTGAAATGGGTACTTGTGTTTATTTTAGAAATGTATCATATTTGTATGTTATGATTTTTTTAAACAATTTCTCTCCAGAACACATTTGATTTTCATAAGATACCGTCACAAGCCTTGTACATTATATTCTATAAAGGAGCTATGAAACTCAAACTTCACGTGACACTATTATATCCCTATGTTTTTGTATTGAGCGTAGAAATATACGCCGCAGCAGGCATACGAATCGATGCACAGTGACATCAGAAAACAGCTTTTTGCAGGAAAGCTGTTTTTGTGCAGTGACATTAATAAAATGAAGCCCCCAACACAATACCTATACATTGTTAGCTGTAAGCTGCTTAAATATAACAAACAATTCTCCCCTTTGTGTATATATCTATCCAACAAAGACAAGACAATAATTTGTTATTTTTATTACGCGTGGTATATATATAACTGTTTCAGTATGTTAATTGCTTTGGTTAGTTGGAACGAAAAGAGGGGAGAAATAGAGAAAAGGATGTGAACACATTTCAAGAGAAATTCAACTTTCTTCGCGATAAAAGCAAAGTTTGACTATTGTGTATGACAGACAAAGCTCATTGATGAATTTTGGACGGTTTGAAAGCGGAACGTATACAAGGGATACGTATCCTCACACATTCCATTCATGCATTTGTGTAGAAGAGAAGAAAGTGAAGAAGAAACTGTGTTAAATAGTTTTCAATTTTGTGTGTGTGTATGTGTGAATCCTCAATCCTCACACAGACACGTATTCATTGAATTTTCCGTTGAATTGTTCTCTATTTTGTTTTTTTTCGTGTGTGTAGGTTCTATCAGCAACATTGACGATGTGGACCTCACAGCCACATGTTCGGATGGTGAGTCCCCAGGAGGCAGGAAACATCGGTAAGAAGGACAAAACATTTCCCCACACTTTAGGCAGTTAAGTTAGATCTTTGGTTGGTAATTTGAGTATATTATTCTTTGGCGACCAAGTAGTGGCTTTCTCCTTGGTCCCTCAAGAGTACGTGCTATGTGGTTTGTACATCATGTTGAATGATAAATGCATGCTTGCTTGCTGCCTTGCTTAATATATGTGCCAATATTTGCCATTAATCCTATAGGGACTTCTCAAAAAGGAACTTGCTCTCTACTTCCATACGAACGATTTGGAGGTGCTACTGTGTATGATCTCATTATGTAATCGTGTAATATTTTATGGTGTATATTGTACCTATTTTTTAAATGATGGCACATCCGGACTTATACCTATATTTCAGGAAACCACAAAATATTCCGGTTATTTTTCCGACAGCGTATACAGTGTACACAGAAATGGTACTTATTTACATTACAAGCCACTGGATACCTCCTATATACCTTATTTTGTGGCCACAGACCGCAACTGGCAAACCATACAAAACGGTTGAGCTATGTCATGTCGATGGGCCTCCCGAAAATCGATGTAACCACAAAAGTTTTTCCTTATGCTCTACGTTGAACCTTGCCAGAGGGAAGAAAATCAGTGATCAAAACACATTGCACGCATCATATGATCATTTAACAACATCATTTTTCATTAGACACTGATAGACATTTATAGAACCCCACAAACTAGGAGAAAAGATACACAGGGTACATCATAGGGTACAACTCAGTCGTATTTTTGCCGTTCATCAAAAAACCACTCGTTTTCCCATTTATTTATGTAATACTACTACTACAGCTTCTTTCGAAAACTGAATAGATTCATTTCACGGAAACTTTTAGTGTAGAAACATGGTCGCAAAATTGTTAAGCTTGAGCCTATTTCTGCTTCTGTTCCTGCTCCATTTGGATTGGATCGCTCCAACTCTTGGAGTAAGTCAACAAAATGAACACTTTTTTCTATTGAATTGTAGTGAAACATCACAGATCAAGTGGAATCTATAGAAAACAGATAAAAGATACAACTTATCATCTCAATTCTAAGGTACACTCAGGATTGCAACTAGTACGAAATAACTATTCAAGTTCAAGCAAGCGGTCAGTCAACGAAATACATCAGAAGAAGAAGAGTGCTTGTATTTTCACGTTAATATATATGTTTTGTATATGTATGCATCTAGTACTATCTAGCTATTAAAAGTTACTTCACGTGTACTACACTGTACAAGTTAATAATACACATTACTTACTCGTGTATGCATTCATGTATATGTTGAATGAGTTCCATCAAAAATAGGTATACAGAAAGGGCAAGTGGAGAGCAGGAGAGCCTATCACTGATGAAACACAAGAACTCGAGATCCCTTCTTCTTTCGAATTCTGTAGTGTCAAAAGCAAATTGGTTCTCAAGCTTTTCTGTGAGAATTGGTAGTCGGACTACAAAAGCAGTTCTGTGTAATATATGAATGTACTATAGTGCATGCTTTCTCCGAGGAAAGCAGCGAAAGATGTAAGACGGGCTCAAATATTGGAACACCAACACATAAAAAAGAAAGGCAATATTAAAAGCTTTACAAGTGTACCCACGTTATACTACCCCAGCATTATATTAGTTGGACGCAAGTTCGAAAGATCGAATAACATATTGCTGCATGTCCGAGAGAACGCTTGGCAAAAATAGAGTAGACAAAAAGGAAATATATATTATTATACAAGTATTTTTGCGTGCGTGGAATGTTATGCTGTTAAACTAAGACACATAATATAACATATATTATTACCTTTCAAATGTAAAAAACCTCAAATATTGCCCAGATATATCTCTGTCTCAAAAAACTTTTTTAAGTGAGAAAGGAGGAGAAGAAGAAATGAAAGAAGGAGAGTATAGTATACAGTTATATGATACAAGGAAAGTAAAAAAAAAGGTTTATGCCCCATTACCTATAGAACATTGACGAAGTGTGTTTAGTTCGTCAATTTTCGCCATTCTACTTTCCAGGCAGTCCACACTCAAACTGCAGGGTTTCCATTTAACAGTATTATATGTTGGTGTTGCGAATTTGTTACATAGAAAATATAAATTGAATGCGTGTGTGTGTGTAAGAGTAGTACCCATCATAGTAGTAAAAATAATAACCTGCAGTTCATATATACTTTTGGGGTGATATATGCTTATGGATCAATGGATATTTGTACAAAAGTTGGTACACATACTGGCACATCTTCCACCACAGCGGCAGCAGCAGCAACAGGAACTGAGAGAGAGACACACACAAGAGGAGTGTACAAAAATATGCCCCCTGCCAAGTGAAGATAAACAGAAAGTACATATGTATATATATAGTACACAGACCATACTATTGTTATTTTTTCTTGGTTTTCGTTTTTTATTTTGCCTTTTGCGTTTATAATGTCACCATACATCTATCTTGAAAATACCCGAGTTTTCATTCATTTTCTCGTTTTCTAAGCACAACAACAGCAGCGGCAAAGCACTATATTTTTACAATGTCCTGTTTACTTCCCTTGTGTCTCTCCCACAACTTGGAGATGTTTTTCTTTATGTATATACTGGGCTCTCTGCCAGCATCAATATATACGACCTGTTTTCTCCATAAAGTAGGAAAATTCGAAAGGATAATATAGAATGTGTACACGTCACATGCTCACTTCAATAGTATTTGGTTGGCTGGGAATATAAGAGTATATAACGGATTAGAGTTTTCGTTTAGAATATTATTATTATTATTATTACATAGTGAAAGTATAGAGATACAAGCTTGCATGCATCCATGCATTAGCGTATAAAATGAATAGTATTATTACTTGGGAAAGTCGACAAAGTACAGAGAGAGAGAGAAGAGGCTCATCCTCAGCCATCATCCTTGTTGCTCGCAAAGGATTCTCTGTTTCTCTCTGTCTTCTCTCTCTCTCTCTCCTTCTCTGGTTTCCTAATGTTTGAGGTTAACCAGTCTCAATAATTTGGGTTTTGTGCTGTGCCACACAATGTATCGTCTTTACAGATGGAAGGAAAGAGTCTTTTTCGGCTTTCTCTCTTCCTTCCTCTTTCATGATCCTGTCTCCTCTTTTCCATGTGTGTGTGCTCAATGCTACAAGAAGGTATGAAGCAAAAACTTTTACCCGTAATGCTGAGGTTTTCTTTTCGGTAAAACGCTAGGGTTGCCGATGTTGACGATGAAGAAAGGAAATAAAAATTCATACTCTCTCTCTTCTCTCTCTCTCTTCCTTTTACGGATAATACTTTGCGAAGAAGGCTGAATGTATTTTGAGTTTGTTTGTGATGGTAATGGTAAACACACAACATTGGTTGACAGGAAAAGAGTCATATTATTAAAAACAGAGAAGATAAATGAAAGGGACACATGTGATGCAAACTAACCCTAAACAAGTATATATGTACCTATGTATAGAAACTATATTTAACATAACAGCATTATTATTCTGATATCCCTTCATCTCACAGCCACATCACAACACAATCATTCAACTACTTGCTTAACTTAGGTGAGGGAATAATAATAATAATAATTTCTTGTGTATTTAAGTTAAAACCATACTCACTTTTTTCTGTTTAATAAACAGGATGAGGCGAAAAAATAGAGCGAAAATTCACACGGTACTCTGCTATACAAATAATATATGATGTCCACACCCAGATGACTCTAACAATATATATATTCACTCAAGAAAGGGGGTTTCCCGGCTGACATGTCATTGCTGGGAAGAATAAGAGAGGATAATGTTGACGGAGGAGAGATAAAGAAATTTGCTCCACCACGCCATTTCTTTTACTCGTATAATTTGAATGAAGCAAAAGACCTTTTTCTGCTGACCAGTCCACCGTATCTTCAAACGTTTTCTTTTCTTTTCATCTAAACGCTAGTGCACTAGTGTGTTTAAAATGGTAGCTCTCCACTTTATTTTTTTTATAAAACGAGCAATCAAGAAGTAAAGTAGACTTTATATTTATGCCTAACAGCAGAAGCGGCAGCACGCTATGGTTCACTTAAATAAAAAGCCTTGCCCAAACACGGCGCAAAACATATGACTTGACTCGACTCTCTGTAAAAAGACTTCATATGAAAAGCTTTAGTAAATCTTTCTTCTGTTCTACAATTTTGTTGGATATTTTTTTCTGTTTAGATATCCGTCCATTATATAGCATGAAAAGAAAAAGAGAAAGTGCTTGCATAAACTTTTCACTGAACTGTGTAGTAGTTTGCAGTTTAGTGCTACCGTTCGTAAATGACTGAAAGGAGGAAATGGTTTGTACCAGAAGAAAGCAAACCAGAGAAGCCTGACACCGGATCACCGGTTTTGCTCTTTGTGGACGAATAAACTTGAAAATGCAAAAGTTGCCTTTTCATTTAGGTGTTTTCTTTCACAAAATGTTTGCAGGTTCTTCAAAAGAACAGAAGGAGCATTCCAATTTTTTTATACAATATGCTATATTACGTGCTTTTCCCGCGAGAGGAAGGATAAACCTACGGTGCTGCGGGCAATATGGGTATAAGTGTACGAGTTTTACATTTTTGCTGTTGTGCATCATATTTATACACAGCTCACATCGATATCATTACATTATAATGGGGTGGTAGTAAAAAAATGTGGACGAGGAACTCGATACCTCATATAATAAAGTATAAAAGAATTTAGTTTCCAAGTTGTTTTCAAAATTGTGGAGGTCAAAAGTATGCAACGTACGACACAAATAAATCCCAATAATACTGTATTCGTGCTTAATAAATTGAAAAGTTGCATCTTGAAAGGGACGGCTATAAAGAGAAAGAATGGCTGCTAAAATCAGAAAATTGCGAATCTCCTACCATATCAATTGATGTATCTACATTAGAGTATATAGTATTTGTGAATGATTTTGGTAGAAAAAATGTGATATTGCAAGTATTATTCAATAAATATCTATTCCTGGTGCATGCTAGATGAAGCGTGGATAATGTAAATGGGCCTTTCGCTACAAGAATGCCAGTCGAGTCCACATTCATTACAAACGAATTTCTTTCATCCTTCCGGTGTCAACCCTTCGACAAAGAAATGAATTGACTCAAATCATTACAAAAGTTATAGAATCTAAACCGTCCCAAAAGAGAGGAAAAACGGCAAAAGGCACGACAAGAGGGCGTCAGTAAAGTGGACACTGATTTATACTCATATACGTACATGAAATGGGTCGTTTTGTGGAGATTAATTGAAAAAGGTTACAATCACTTTCACCTATTTGCTAGCAACGTATTCGAGCAACCAAAAGTAATTGTGTGGCATTCCAAATGATTTTGTAAAAAAAGTTAAGTTTTGACCATGCTCTGGTCACTTTTATTACCCGTTAAAGAACACATAAATATTTTCGTCGTAGAAAATGGTGATGATGGTTTCTGCAATGTAGGTTATTTTTGGCCGGGTGAAAGTTTATTTCCTTTCGATTTCATACTTTTTGGTCCGGTGTCACATGTTTATGCAAAATTCAATACCGGTGTGTACTTAAGTAACACACGGGATTTTTTCCATCTACTGGCTCTTGAATTTTTACAGAAAGCTATCTCCTTGTATATTGTTCATGGATGTATGCAAATGCACAAGCTAAAAAATCAGCACTCTAGCACATTTTGCCGGTAGCGTGAGTAGGTTGTCTCCCTACAGAGACACACACAACATAGACAGACACACGTATAAGATGGTAAAATGAGATGATGCTGAGAAAGACTGACAGCATCTGGGCTGCTCCTCGTTATCTC
>JAHZNC010003017.1:0-14605 GCA_027744095.1 Zhuqinia jingwanae
AAAATGCTATTCATCTCTTCTGGCATGCCATACATAAAAAACGAGGGGCATTCACACATGCACGCTTTTTAATGTATGGGTATGTGTGTGTGTGTGTTCAAAAGAGGTAAACAGAAGAATGAGCAAGTAGCAATATGTATACAAGGGAAAAAACTTTGTAAAGTACCAAGGCGCGCTTACATTTATCTCAAAATCATTACCTTCTTTTTTTGTACTACAAGTAATAGTAATAGGAGGAGTGGTAGGAGTAAGTAGTGAACTATCCTGTGCTTAAATTTTTAGACCGCTTCAGTCCCAATTCACAATTTTTCTGTGTCTCTGCATTGTGCATTTATATGGCGTTGATGAGTTGGTAGTAGGGAAACCGTAGTAGTAGTAGTAGTACTCTGTGTGTATCTTAGGTATATTGTGTAATGTAATATAATATATGGATGTACAGAAGTATATACAATATGTATAATAAATGTGACTTAAGTGAAAATATCTTATGGATAATTCATGTGTTGTCTGATGAAAGCACTAACATAAACATCAGCCTTTTACACCACCCAATTTTTTTTTGGACTAGAAAAATAAGCAATATTAATGTAATGTATGTATGAATGTATAGGTATTTATTATATATTATGCATAGTAAAAAAAGAATTCACACATACAGAGCGCCTAAATGTGCAGGTGCAGGGACAACACCAACATGGAGCATCAAAAAAACTACTTTCGTTTTCATTAAGTTGAATAAACTCAAAATGGCACGAATGAATGTTCCTTTCTTCATGAAAAATACTTTGTGCATGTATATTTAACAAGAGCCGGGAAAATAAATAGTAAATCCTTTAAAATGCAGTGAACGTAAACAGGAAGAATTTGTATTGTGTGTATAGGTATGTAATCATGTGTATATATAAAAGTGGGAAGTAAATGCAGGAAAATTTCTACGAGTAAAAAAAAACTGTCTTCAAAAAGAAGAAGAAAAAAAGTTGAGAGACGATAAGGCAGTGTTTTGCATCATCGGATAAAATATGGTTTGTATACAGGAGGAAAGCGTGCATGGTTTGTTGTACAAATATCGTGTGAATGTCGCAACTCTGCACAAATTGGGTATATCATGCGGGTGAAATGTTTACGTGTTTGTTGTATGGATACACAAATACAAGTTGAAAACATAAATACATACCCCACACAACAAATGGTGCATCTCTGCTAAAAAAAATAAGGTAAAGTCATTTTAAAGAAAAAGTGTACATAGATACACATACATCTACTCATGTGTGAGGTGAAGGAGAAAGGATAAGAAAGAAAGAGCGGAAACTAGTTGTAACGTTGCAAATGAAATGCATCACACCAACCATCAAAAAATACAATATGTATATATATCGCCATACTACCGCAGTAGTAGTAGCGTTTAAGTCACAATGTACAATTTTTCTTGTAGACTTTTTTTCCACAGAAAACGACATGCATAATTCAACCGGAGAAAGCTTTTTACTTTACACTGTGCTATCCCTTCTTATTTATTTTTTGCTGGAAGAGGACATAAGGTGATATTCCTCTTTCTCACTATTTTTTACGTCTCTTGTAGTATTTTTTTTAAAGTTTACGTAATAGATACACACACATGTATTCAGTGGAATATATATGGGCAAAGAAAAGTGAGAGAGAGGGAGAGGTGAAATGGTGAAAGTAGCAGTTATGAGATGAAAAATTGGTAGTATAGCGTAAGCAGTTTGGATGTCGCCTTTCATAATACGATGTGCAATAGTCTGAAATGATGATAACACTACTTTGCTAGTACTACATACATACCTATCTACTATTTGTATAACAAAGATACAATGTCATCTCACCTCTCTTTCTACTACTCACAAGAGTCTCTTTCCAGTTATTATATGCACACAAAAAAATGGTGGTGGTGATAGTAATACATTTTTTTGTGCTACTGGTAGTGGTATATATTGTCGTTGTTAAATAAACCGGAGGACACTAAACCCATTTCACTTGCACTCTTGTTTAACAGTTTATGTAGGTACTGATGTTGTTGTAGCAGATATTATTTATACGGAGTAATAGAGAAATAGTATAAAAAAAGCTTGTGTGTGTGAGGGAGAGTGTATGTTCCTATTATAGTGATGCTGCTAACGTTTTTTTTTCGGAAGTAGGAGAGAGAAAATGCATTACCATGTCTCGACAGTAATATATTAGGTAACAGTGTAGGTGATTTGTTCACGCATACAAGATAGCAGAAAAAAAGAGGAGAAATGGGGAGAGTAAAAATAAGACGCATTTCTTTTTCTCCCTTATTGCACAACATTAGTCAGTCAGTCAGAAAAAGGTACATTGTGTAGTACAACATGGTATGTACGTATATACCAATAATTTTTTACCATTTACCACTGTACACACTACCGTCACCACACCACATCAAAGATGCTCTTTTTTCACCCCAAGAAAAAAAAGTCTACATGAAAATAAGTTACAGTGTGCATGCCGCTGTGTCAAGGCATGGCTAGCTATAAGGAAGAAGGTAGAAGAGAGAGAGAGAGAAAGTGAGTGAGTGAGTAGGAAAAGATGCTATCTGATGCCGGTTGGGATGAATGGAGACAAGTGACTTCACTAGCATTTTACAAGTTGATGCATAAAGCACAATATCACACGCTCACCACTACTCCAGACCAGGGAACGACACTAGTCATATAGCCAAAATGTCTTCAAAACATAAAAACGATGGTGGTGGCGAGCAAGAAGAGCATCAGAAGGACGAAAAAAATCTGGAATGTATAATATGAGTACATAGCTTTGTATGTAGTTACATGTATATTACGTACACCTTGTTTTAGTCCTTGAAAGGCCAATATATTTGAATTTATGTATGTAAATATATATAAGGTTTGTTTTCTCTCTCTCCATCTCGCTATGTACATATGTGTGTGTACGTGTGGGAGGGATGTTCTTAATGTACGTATTTGCGTAGTTAAGTAGAAACACATCACTTCACACACACACACACACACACACTGTTTATATATTATTCAGCATGATGTGTGTGTGTTTGAGAGAATGTTGTGTGATGGAACGAGCATGTTCCTTGGGGAGAAGTGGCAGAATAGGTGAATGTGAAAATTGTGCATGCCTACTTTTCACCATCATTATTCTACCATGGAATCATAGATCATGTATGTACATATATACCTTTTAGGTACTTACGAATACTTTATCTCCATCTCTGTTCATGTGAGTTTGGTTTCATTCTTAAAGCAATTCTGGTAAAAAAAAGATAGGTACATCTCTGTAATGTGTTGTTGCAATAGATGAGGAGAGCAGAAGGGATTCCATTAAGGTTTATTCATTGGTGATAAATTTCATGCCCGAGAAAAAAGACTTGATGGCTTGAAAGAGGAAGTCCTTCATCCTTGCTTAATACCAAAAATAATATTGTGCCTCCTTTCCGTCGTGTCGTGGTGGTGGTGTTGATGATGATATGGCATAGTGTCTCAAAAATACACAGAAGTGAAGCAAAGTTTTGCTCAAAATATTTTACTACTTTCTCTCGTTTACAGTTTGAGTTAATTCCTATGCATGACCATGTTTTGAGCCCTTGTTTCGTCACGTTCTTCTCATAAACCAGTATCATTTACCAAGTAGTAGTACCATGGACCCTTGCATCATAAAGTTATACACTAGTACAGTAAAAAAATTTAGATTGCTTTGCTGTGACTTGGCAAATATGTGTATGTGTGTGTGTGTGTGAGAGAGAGAGAGAGAGAGGCTGTACGGAAGTGTGAAGTAACAACCTACGTTGAGTTGAGTGGGTATTATTTGAATTCGAATAAAATATCCGCGCATTTTGTCTGAAATGGTCGCAGTAACAAACACCCACACAGAGAGAAAGAGAGAGAAAACGTGAATATGTCTTATTCTTCTTGCAGGCTCATCGTCCCTTCAATTTTGGCAAGTGAAGTAGTCACACTACACTTGAATACAGTAGTTGCCGACTAAATTCACTGTTGTAGCCAAGCTTGATTTATTTTTTTATACATTAAAGAATTCGGGGTGTCTGTGTGTGTACATCTCACGTACAAATAAGCTGCCCTTTTCTCTGCTCTCTCTTGACTGGTGTGTGGGGAAAGTGTCTAATTTACTTTGAATGGCCTTCGCCTCGTAATTCAGTTGTCACTGAATATTTTGCAATTGTGACCTCATTTTTTCGAACCATGTCACATTCTGTGTATGTGAGAGTGAGCTACTACTTCTACGGCGGCTTCCATCAGTCTAGTACACCACACTTTGTTGTGGTATTATAGTCATACTTATTATAGAACACACTCTTCTGGGTACCGCCTCCGCCAGTAAAACCAACTGCGAGACTTTTACGTACTTTTACGTTTACCCAACATCATCTACTAAAGTATTTTCAGAAAGGAAATAAAAGTTGGAAAACTGCATGAATTATGCAGAACATGCGCTGATGCGGATTGCTTTTCAGTTCAAATGATGATATATATTTATACCGCATTACTTACTCAAACAAGTTACTAGTAGAATGAAACTGGAAGGTTCATTATTATTTTTGTGAACTGTATTTTTGTACTGTGTTGTATGTATGATATGTTGTATGTAGGTATCTATGTCAAATTGATCTTCCCAAATGAGCAGCTTCAAGGACATAAACTTGCTCAAATGTGTCTGATAAGAGGAATAAAAGGAGAGTGCCGTACCTAAATATCTATTAATATTGCTCCAGGTCTTTAATTATTAATTGCTGCAAGTTGAATTACTTCGCTTCATGTGGTGACATACCGCTGCCGGTTGCTACATGTCTATTTTCTTTGGTGACGATGATATTGTTAAAACCTACGTTGAGAGTAATCCTTCTTGTTCAAAAATATTTAATACACGGCGGCAGTAACATGCATAGATGTTCTAAAGTTATTTTATAATGATTTGATCAATTTTTTGAAATCGCTTCTTTACAGGTGCTAAAGTTAATGAAAGAGGAAACATTAAGAATCTTTTTCAACTTTATTCTCAACTCCTGCTACAATATAAATTACCCATATATGTGAAACGTCCTCAGCCTTAGAAAACGTACGTACGTGTCGTTTTTAACCATAATGTTTTTTCCCTGTCGCAACTTAGCAAGAGTAAAGTCATAAAGGGAAATTTAAATCTACGAGTCAATAGCGAACACTGCATTTTTCTTTTCTTTTTTTTTGAAGAAGCGGCACCGCCTTCAGCAATGACATATTTTACTGTGGCGCTACATTGCATAATTTAAAGCTCAACAGTTTCATGCAAGCAACTTAAATTTTTTCGTAGATCTGGAGCGAGAGAGAAAATATTCCACTTTCCTTTTACACATTCATGCGAGAGTGTGTATTTGTGTTGATATGTAATGCATGTATAGGCATATATGCATGTGTGTGTGTGTGTGCGGGCTGAGTAAGCCGAGTATATTGCTCCTGCGCTCCAGTTGGAGTCAAAGAATGTCCCAAGATTGAATCTTTATGACTTTCCTTCCTCAATGCAACACATTTTTATGGAAGCCCATAACTCTCATTTGGCACTTTAGTGGTGGTATAGCACAAAATACACACTCTCACACTAAGGCATGCTCAAAAGTGTAACGAACGTNCTCTCACACTAAAGCATGCTCAAAAGTGTAACGAACGTGTAAAAAACGAAGCATTTTACCAAAAGGAAAGTGAAGTTAAAATAAAGTAGGGGTAAAAATGGAAGGAAAAGAGAGGAAAACGAAGCAATGGACTATTTTTTTTTCATGTTCAGATATTTTAGGCCGCTATATAAACGAGTCAGTTTATACTTCAGAGTACGAAACGCACATAAAAAAACCTTTATTTTGTCTGCCTTTTTTACAAGAAAGCTTATTGAAAGCACAACAGCAACAACACAAAAAAAATTTAACGTTCAAAATTTCAATTGCTTATATACTATATACATGCTTATATTTTTTTGCCATGGCTGCTGTGCATCTCCTCCAGACTGTACAAATCCATTCCGCTTAAAATAATCATTACATTTTGTGTTGTGAATGCCAACCGCCACGCAGTTCATAAACACGCATGTAATATATGTCTTCACGCTGTGTACGCATACACATAATAGCTATTGTTATTATTATTATTATTTCAAACGCACTTTTCTCTTTTTTGTCTCTGTTCCGCCGTTTTCTCATCCAAACTTTCAATTTTCTCAAAAAGCAACGATTCACTAATGAAGACTCTTCCCCTTTGCGTTTTCTTCGTTGGTGGTCTCTACCAAAACAAACTAAATGTCTTACGCAAATGTATTACATTATTTGCTAACTTTGATCGACATGTGTCTAAAAACCGGAGGCAGGTTTACCTGGCTAACTTTTGTAATATTTGTTAGCCTTGTGTGTGGTATGCATCAAAATCTCATTTGGTATTAAAACAAAAAAATATAGGAGAAAATTAACCACTACAAAAGTATATGGTACCCATATACAAGTCGCACATTTTACGCGTTAAATAAATGTACTTGCTACACATGGATGTATGTGTGTTCAGTTTCTTAGATATGAGCATATGTGTTTTTTATTATAACTACCTACTTACTGGACTTGTCTGTTAACTTTTCCGACAAACTTAAATAGAGAAAGTCATGAGAGTACTCGAAACTGCAAGTAAAGCAGACAAAAATACACACGCATAAGTCATGTTTTTTTGGAGAAAAGTAAAGTTGAAAATTGTGAATGTGTTTGTGTGGGAGAGCGTGTGTGTACGTGAAAATTGTAATATGAAGGCGGCAGTGTAAAAGCTCTCTCTCTCTCTGTAAGTAATTTCTGTATTGTGGCTTTTTTCTTGGTAAATCGACCAATGTAGCAAAAACAGTTGAAATAAATGGAAAATTATTTCCCACACGTACTCTCATAACATATAGGTATGCCATCATAAGCCATATATAATCTACCAGTTGGTACCCCGGTAGGGAAAAAAAGTGTGCAAGTATTTCTAGTGATTCCAAAGAGTGGTAACATTTCGTGCAATAATGCATTCTATATTTCTTATACTAACTTGCCGACAATACATAAATATATATCATACAGTTTTACATATACTTAACACCACAACATATAGGTACACGTATAATAGGTCGGTAGAGTACAAAAGTATCTTGTTAAATTACATACCTATATAACTTGCATACCTTTGTTATTGTGGTGTATAAGTGAATATGAAGAGATCCAATTATAGTTTTACATTATATCTTGTTAAATTACATACCTATATAACTTGCATACCTTTGTTATTGTGGTGTATAAGTGAATATGAAGAGATCCAATTATAGTTTTGCATTTTGCAACTTTTGAATGTTCATTTCTACTGCTACAACTTAGAATATAGAAGGAAGATTTTTTTAAACTGCGTATGTGTGCGGAACGGTTTTGGTTAGTACCAGAAGAATGCATGCCTACTTATACCCGTAAAAAGTATGCAGGTATATGTATATATATAGGTATGTATATCTAGTAAATTATTGTTCAGCAGCGTAAGAGGTGGCAGTAGTTCACTTCACCGTTGGAAATTGGTTTTCTCTGTCGGATGTCATCAGAGGTATTTGGGCAAGTCATGTGAAATCCATGCTAGCGTGGCCCGGTTCCCATTCCACTTAAAAAACCTCAACCAAACCCACTCTGAGTCGGACCTGGTCTCACAATATAGCATTATTATTATAACTAAGTGTAGCCACCTATATGAAACTAACTCCAACTCAATCCAGTTTAAACCCATCTAGTTCTCGAGAGAAAAATTCGATCACAAATTTACAAACTTTTTTCTCTCTATTCATTAGAAACTAGGGAATTATACGTAATAATATAGGTTTTTGGGAAAACGTGTAAAAACGTCAGTGTAAAAGTTCACGTTCTATTTTTAGTATATTGTAAAAAATAATTCACGGTATTAGAGTCAATGTTAATATTCTGTACTATATATCCAGTCAGTAGCAGATTATTAGTAATAATTTTTATCTCTTTTCAGAGCTATACAATTTCCTTTTTTCATTTTTATGTATTTCCTTTCATCGACTTCAGTAGTGGTGATGCTGCTGATTTCAGATCAGTTATGCAAAACGCGCTCTTTTATGGAGGACCAGGGTTTTTTTCTGATGCATTCTTTTTCGAGTGTCCTTTCCACCCACATTACAAATGCTAATGGAATATAAATTTACATACAATACTAGTCAGTCGTCGTCATTCCAAAAAATGTACTATACTTCATAAAATTCCGATTTTCTAAATTAGATGTATGTAGCTATAAATGCAAGAACAACCTTATAAAATGCTTGTAGCGTTACCTTTAACATAACCTCTTGACTATTGTCTCTTCCAAAAGAAATAATAAAGTTATGCAAACAGATAAGCTCGGATGTACTGGAAGGAAAAATATATATCCCCAGCTTTTGTTCTGCAATTTCCTTGAGTTTTTTTTTTGGCTGCTTTGGTCTTACTCAATCCAGTACAATTGGCTGAATGTTTCTTCTCCGGGAAATAATGACGCTGCTTCTTTTCTTTCAGCATTTCAAAATGTAAAAATAGTGTAGGCAACGGTAATAGAAAAATGATATGATCCGTGCACATTTTAATGTCTTTTCCCGCAATAAAATACGTAAATATTTCACAATATCAAAAATGGAATATGTCTCACTACCTCCGAAATTCAACTATCAAATCAAACGAAATTGATGATTAGCTAGAAAATAGAATATATCTAAGCTTGTGCATATACCTATATGGAAATAAAAATAATCGGATCGTGTAGCTATTCTTTTACTATTCTTAAATGTATAGAATTGTAACTTAATACTTTTGTCAGCAGTTTTATTACTCGGGTATGAATTTCATATCATAGGAATAACAGTCATTAATGTCAAAAGCTATACATATCACATAACAGACATTTGTGGAACTTCCACAAACGTCTACTCACTCTATTCCAAATTTAAATATGAAATTGAGCAACTGAAATGAATATTATATATATTTTTTACAATCCCGATTCGTGAATACTGAGAAACGTTTCGCTATTAGAAACAAGAAAGAAATCGTATAATTTTCAGTTCTCTCTCCTATTTCCTATTTTTCCCATTCGAGTTTGTCGTAAAGGGAATTGACACAGAATATTTAGACATGCAAAATAAAATTCCTTTTCTTTGTCGAATAATAATATAATGCAATTCGGGTGTATACTAATAGCTACATATCACGTGATAACAGGTGGGTAAATTTACTATATTTACGTGGTATAGGAAGCTAGCTAAATATATGTGCATATCGAAACCCACAAAATGTTATAAACTTTATTAAAAAATTCTCTTTTCTCACACACATCACATGTAGGTAGTAGGTATGTATCCTTCCAAAGCAAAATGCTAATGCCAAACATAACTCGCCAGGATTTTTTGTGTTGCTGGCAGCCCCTAGACATTCCTTGTTGGGAGTCAAAAAAATTGAAGACAATTTTCAAAAGTATTCAAGGGAAATATATCGTCATGAAGTACTCCTCATGTCAACTCATGCGATGCCGCTGACTTCAATGGCCAGTTTGACTAGTACAGTCCTCTGATTTCTAAGCACGCAACGTTAAATATTTACGCAGTCGTCGTCATGTTCACAAATTTCTCTTGAATACTTCTTCGAGCCATCTTCAATTTTTGAAAAACCTCAACAAGAGAAATGATTCCAACGTCCCATCTAGTCATCTTTGTGTTGCAGCTAACGTCATCCAACTTTGAATATTTTAATGTGAGAGATATTATGTATATTACATACAGAGAAAAATTCTTTTAGAAATGTTGCACAGTTCCGCAACATACATAAAATTCAATAATGGCATATTATAAGTGTGTGTGCTTTTGTAGTGCACGCTATATTTTCAACATTGTTCAGCGTACAAGCATTAGTAATGGGAATGCCTATATATAATATATGTATCATGTTATGACATATTATGTATGAGCGCAGTTTTTCAAGGAAATGTATTTTCTTTTAATATTATTTGTACACCAAGATTGTGTGGAACGGATAGTTTAGTATATTGGCTATAATTCTATACTGTTTACACACAATTGTTGTATAGGTATCTCCGTAGTGACGCTATATCCACTGTTCTCTTTCTCCAGAGAAAAAGTGCATGAATATCTACGGAACTTCACGGTGCATGAGTGGAAGTTTACCATAAAGTACCATTAGCTCGCTTTCCTTGGACCATGAACCCAAAAAAAACTGGGAAAGAAGATGATATACATTCTTTCAAGATGATGGTGGTCCAAGGAACGCGAGAGGACGAGCAAGGGATAAATATTCAATGGCGGTTTCACTGGAAACTGGGGTGAATCAAAGGCAAGGATATGACAGTAACTTTGAGCATTTTTATCTTTCATCTTTACCAAGGCCCATCAGCGAAACTAAGACGGACATTTGGGTAATATTTATTATTTATGTGTTGTACTTTTGAGATTTCATGTGGTAGCGGGTAAATATTTGAGAGGTTTTTGCAATGTGCAAAAAGGTGACGCATAAAGTACGCTCATATATACTTAAATATTTACTTTGAGATTGTAAATATAAGAGTTAAAGTTGAAAAAGTGAGGGCTGTTGTGTAGTACAATAATACATAATGTATGTTTGCTTATCTAATTCCGCATAAGAGATGAACATCGACGTTCAAATAAATTTAAGATAAGGTTTGCTAATTCGAAATATTTCACAGATTTCAAATGCTATGAGATTCTTGCCTTTTTTTGCACAAAGATCGATGCATTTGTTAAACAATATTCCGACAATGTTTTTTGCGAAAAAAAAAATTCTGTGCAAATGGCAAAATACTGGGGCTTAGCCGTANAAAAAAAAAATTCTGTGCAAATGGCAAAATACTGGGGCTTAGCCGTAATGCATGTGTTTAACTTATTTTCTCAGCAAGGTTAATGTAGTGGAAACTTTAAGCCTGGAAGGAAGAATAAATTTTTCTTTTTTGGGTGTGCGCATCAACGTTATCAATAAAAAAAAGTATACTCCATTTTCTCTACTTACTTGTGAAATGGAGAATATTCAAAATGCCTGTTTGAAATACGTATATCCCAAGTGACCTTCAACGTTTAACGACCTACTGTACAGTACACTGCATAATATCCATATTATGGCACACATTTCTGCTTTAAATTGTATCAATTATAAGTTTGGCATGTATCCTTATCCTCTCGCGTCATTTAATAAGGAAACAGGGACAAGTATAAAAAAAGTTTTGATTTTTGTGGATTTAGCAAGTTTTATCCCAACTTCATTCCAGAATCAAAGAATTCAATTTCAACCTTGAAACAAATGCCGATATCTTTTCGTATTTTTCAATGGAATTAACAAGATATTTGTATTAAAATGAACTGACTGCGATGAAATAAATGAGGCGAATGGGCTTTGTGGAATACTGATTTTGACATTCTAATTTTCTTTCTGAAAAGTTAGAGCCCTCAACGGAGTAATTTTTTTGTCATCACTACCACTTCAAATGCTGTGTGTTTGCCATTTGCCTGAAACTTTGTTTGGAAATGAGTACCTACTTTTTATACCCGTCGTTGAAAAGAAAACTCAAGTATGTAGACACGAACGCTGTGTAACGATTAAAATACCAATACTGCTTTTTTATGTACCTACGTACCTTTTGCTATGTGTTTTTATGTTTTTACTCTTTGTGAACTGTTTCCTCACTCGACCGATACTGCGTTATTAAAATTTAAGCAAAATTCCTAATTATTCAGCTATTATTTTACCTTACATCCCTGAAGACATGAAAAACGAATGACACAACAACACGTCAGCTTCTAATGTCATTATTGCACTCTCCATATATGTATTATGTATTTCGGTGGATGAAGCCATTTAAATTCCCATTCTGCTTAACTTACCACTGTATTTACAAATATATCGTGTGGAAAACAACAAAATTACGTGACATTGTTGTCCTCTTTCCCAAAATACCAAATTGGATGAAAATGGGGTGGTTTTTAATATTGTGGGAACCCATACAAGGAAAACATTTTTTTTTGTTATCTTCACACACACAAACACATGTTTACTTACAAGCATGATTCGCAAAGTGACGTGACATGTTTTGTTCACATTAATTTTATACTTTCTTCTTTAAACTCATTGGCCATCATGTATAGTAGTAGAATGTTATAGAACTGTTTATATTATCGGAACGTATCGTGCCTTTGTACAATATGTATTACATGAGAAATGGACACATGAGCATCATCACATATCCTCACAATATACACAAGTGTGACTTCATAAATGGGCATTGTTCTACTTTCCTCTGTATTATGACGATGGACAAAAAAAACACCATCAAAGCAGAAATTCATCACAATCATCACAAAACATGCATTCATCTATAAATATATTATAGACGTATTATTCACATACATCTGTGTACACATTTTGTATATATCTCATTTCGTTTGTCAAGTAGACGTACTTTTCATAGCGAGTTCAATAATATACTTATAAATATTATATTTTTTAAACGAAAACAAATTGCATGATATTTTGGTAATGTTTGACTTTGCATGCGTATTTTAATGTTTTTGAATACCTATAATGACAACGAAATGCTCATCATAGCCTTGATGGGGCGATGTGTGTACGAAAGTACCTCATAAAAACCAGAGTCACATTTCCCCAATAGGGTAGTAATGATGAAGTCAGCATGATGTTTTGCTGGGTGGAGGTCACTTGAGTAGTTATTGCCAAATGATATTTTGCATTATATATCCACCCCAACTAGATTTTTAACGAACAGCCATTACAATAGTTGAAAAAGGGAAGGACTATGAGTACATGGGACACCAGTGTGCAAAATATGTAGTTTTAGAGCAAAACAGACAAGGACATTGTCGTCATCATCACTAGCGCCATGTCACAAAGAAACGACTGGAATTTTGAAAAGCGAGGAAGAAACTAATAAGCGTTCCATGTCTTTTCCATTTTCTGCGAGGACTTACTTATATCCCGACGAACGTTGTTCCGTTCATCTACAAACGAGATGGCTTTTTGTATTACAAAAAAGCACGGAAACATAAACAGCAGCAAGTTAACTAGCATTTCTTTCTTTATACCTACCGACCTCTCTGCAGTTGTTTCGAATTTCGTAGAGTTCCATCCTCTATAACCTAAATGTCCTAACCTAATACATATTTTGGGTCTCTTACACAAACTTCAAATTCATATAAAGGAACAAACAAGGTCAATTTCACAAAACGACACTACACGCTATACAAACTATACACATAGTCCCTTGTTCTCTTTATGCTCCAAAAAAGAGAAATGGAAGAAGAACAACAACAACAAAAAGCCATACTTAAAAATGTTAAGTAGGTTCTCCAATGCAACGTTGTTCCATTTTCTCCCACAAAAAAATTGTCTGAAAAGGTGTATATGATATCGGTACAGGAACATAATACATGTGTGTGCAAACAAGTAAACTACACACTTGGTCATAAAAAAAAGTTTTTACTTTGGGACGACAACATAAACGATGGGCTGTTGCTTTATTGTATTTGTAATATAACTACAATATGTACATTTTAAGTAGGTAGGTATCTGTATTATAGGTACTTGTATATCCCATCATCTCCTCCTTCTTCAAGCAATTTTAGTTAGGTTCCAGTAAAATGTAGTTTCGAAACAAAGAGAAGCCAACCGTCTATAATAGGTTTTGAGGTAGTTCAATTTTTTGGCTCATTGACCAGTGGACCACACCACAATAGGTACTTTTCATATGGTTCAATAGCCATTTTTTCTTCTTTGTCGTATTCTTTAGATTTGTCCCCTTTATATCGACGTACATATAGTTCCAATCACAAAACTCGAGTGGCTATCAGCACGGCTGTTTTCGTCATCAGCGGCAGCAAGAGCAGCAGCTCCTCGTCATTGGTGGTCATCTGATATAATGGAACGACATGCACGTATTCACAGTTGTTTTACAGTGTGTGTTCGGTATTGGTCAGTTGCCACTGATAAAAAAAAATGCTTTCACTTTATGAACTTCATAATTATTTTCATTGTAAATATTTCTGTACTTTGTTACTTTTTAATGCTTTTGAGGAAAAGTAACTTTATGAGAATGATACAAATTAACTAGAGCGCAATAAGTAGCCAAACGGATTTCCCCACCTCTAATATACATACTTTCAAGCCCACCTCGGAAACTACTTTCGAAACCACTTTTGTCTTTATTCTTTAGGTTCCATTTGGGATTTTTCACTCGAGAATTTTTTGGTAATCCACCTCGGATTTCACATGTGGTTGGTTCCAAACAATGTATATTCGTTATTTATTATATAATCTACTGGAAAATTGTCCACGTGTAATAGTGGGTATGCTTCCCCGAGGGAACTGGGGAAGGGTATTGGGGTACTTGTGTAATGATTTTAGATGCCCTGATGATGTAGATTCGATTACTTCGTCCTTTCTAGAAAATCGCGTGACGGACGGACAAACGGACAGACAGAGCATTCGCGTAAACTATCCTTCCAACTTAATAATACATCTTATGTACTTAAAAGAAAC
>JAHZNC010003018.1:0-24518 GCA_027744095.1 Zhuqinia jingwanae
TGAATTGTCAGTAAATCATAAAATCATTACGTGATGCTGCATATATATATGATGCATGTTTTGTCTAAATTTTCTAGATTTTTCAAGATGTTTCTATACCATGCAACCTGACACCAATGTGAAAGAACAACAAGGATGATACCCTGAAAGCAAATCTGCAAAAAAAGTCATTGTCATATTTTATTCAGGATTTTTATAATAATTATTACAAAACCATGGATTAGATTTTTGCTGAGCGACTGAACGGAAGATAATTAAATTTTTGCATGTGATGGAATAACTAACTTCAGTAGTAGTAGTAGCAATTGACAATACTTTTTTTGTTTGTACATATATAACATAGTACATAATAATAACATGTAGTATATGTACACACACAAAGAATTCAACAAACAAACACGAACGACTTGCAAAAAGGTAACATGAGCAGATCATCATCATTGATGCGAGCAACAACATCCTCATCATCCCTTTTGAGTTTTATTGTTGTTAGACCATATCAGAGGCGGAAAGTATAGAATAAAGTTTTTGTTTCTTCACATGTATAAAAAAAATTATGTTAGTCATTCGTCAGTGGTGGATGCTTCTTGACAGAGTACAGGAACAGTGATCTCTTCATATCACATGCATTTTTGCAAAATAGCGGCGTGCTTGCTATTGCCAATTTTCTAAAGTTTAAAAGTTTGAATAAATATACATATTCCAGTCTCTTCTTTTTCTCATTCAGTTCTATTCCATTCAAGAATGAGACAGTTTTAACTGATGTCATCTTTCTTGAGACATGTGTGAGCTCAAATAAAATTTATAGCATTTTAATGCTTCACAGAGGTCGAGTGATAAACAACTTTTATGGATACGATACGGTATGCACATATAATATTTTATGTATAAAGCTTTACATAACGACATTTGGCAAACTCCAGTCATACATTTACATGGAATAATGGCACTAATGGCAGTAGTGTGGTGAATTGAGAGGATCTAGACAAGTAGACAGTTTTTAAATGTTTTTTTTGCGAATTAAGGTGGTTAAATCGAGGAACATTGTATTAAGCTCATGCACACCATTCAAAGTTGGTGATGATGTAAGTGTTGTGCATAAGTGCAATTTAAACTTAATTTTTGAATACATAAAAAGATGCAAAATTTGCAATAGATACATAATATGGTGTAGATTTTATATTGCACTGGATTGCATGTCAACAACGTAAATTAATGTTTATTATGTTATGTACGTAACATGTACCTTCACCTTCACGATCAAAAGGTATATTTTTATACAAAGAAAAGTGCAATTTTTATACTTGATGCAAATTTTCCGGCCGCCAAATTTTGGCTGCATTTTTTTGCTTGCTGTTATTAAAAAAAAGTTATTAATAAAGTATCGTTGTGGGTAGACAATAAATTTTCTCTCCTGATTTTTCCTCAAGTTGAGTACGTTTACGAGTTCATGATAAGATGTTTTTATTAAGCATATAAGTTTTAAGTACCAAAGTTTCAATAGGAGTAGTAGTCATTATTGAAATCGGAATTTTCATGTGAAACGAAAAAAATAAATAAAAATGCCTTTCGTGTTTCTTTTTCGTTTTAGTACAAGTATTCCTGTCTATTATGGTACGTGGAAAACTTATTTTTCATTGTCAATCAATGCTTTAAGAAGGTAATGCTCCAAGGTTCTCAATCAATAACATGCACTATGCACTAGTTATACAGGGATGCTGAAAAGAAAGGGACATTTCTTTAAATCTCCCGAGACCAAAACATGAAATACCGATGCATATACTTTAGTACACCGCGAATATTAACCTCACATGCTCAAAATTCAACCTTTTCACCATAGGGTAAAAAACATGCAACCATGATACATACATAACTATATATGCTAACCTGTCTGAACCATTTTATTCCTTTGTTCTCAGGTCCTGCCATTGAAACGGAGAACTCAACCTCGACGCTAAAATCACCTTCAACTGTTTGTGAGTTGTGGCATAAATATACATATTGTTTCGTTCAGTCCAGTCTGCTCAATTCAGTGCAATAGAAAGTGATGAGTTGATTGTGCAACGGAACGTTCGGATTTGTGAATATTACAATCCTGGAACTACACATTGATAATTGTACGGGGAAATAATATCTATACTAATTAATTACACTATTATACACACCATTTTCCAAAGATAATAGTGAATCCCTCGTCGTGAAATGGGGTACACACATGTACACAACCGAAATTTCGGAAAACCTGCGAGGCTGGAAACATTTTCCAGAAATATTCTGGTTGGGCTCAACACAATTTTTGTAGTTTTCGGTTTTATTCTTATTGTGTATGGGATCGGTGGGAAAACTTCAACTAACCGGAATTCATATTTGGAAGTAACCGAAAATGGAGGAGATTTATTTCAGTTTACATCAAGTGTTTTGATTATTCTCGGTTTGATTTCGTGGGTACTTGGATTATGGGGACTGTCCGGCATTCATAACTACTGCAAAGCCTCAATTTACATCAGTTTACTACTTTTCTTGATATTTACGGACCTATTTTGGAGCAGATATGCAACCACATTAGAGGAAAATGCAAAAATTACTGTGGAAAACAATTTAGTGAGCTCGTTAGAAACGCTGAAAAACGCTCGAATTAATCCAAATTCTACTTTAATGACCACTCGTCAAAATTGGGATGCACTGCAAAGCGAGTTGAGGTGCTGTGGAGTGTATGAATACCGGGATTGGTACTTGTCCAGAATAATTCATAAGATTGATGTTGAGGTAGAGAAGGATGATGGAGAGGGGCAAGCTGATACCAATGGAAATGCAACTTCTTCAACGACAAGCCCTTCCACCGCCAGTCATTATGCAAGCAGTGAGGATTTCTTCAGAATTCCACAATCCTGTTTTAAGAATGGCGATGATGGAATGCTCGAGGCGGACTATAATAATCCAGTGAATCCTGAATATATTTTGGAGAACGTGTTCAATGACGGGTGTCTGGAAAAAACCGTGATTGATTTGGACATTCATCGACTACAAAGGGTGGGAGTGCTTATGGCGTTTTTCAAAACTTTAGCTGTTATATTCGCAGCGGTTGTGACGTGGCATTTACGAAATAAAAAAGTTGCTCTTAATTACGTTTGAGCTACTTTAATTCAAGTGACTCATTCCGTTTCGCACCGTATTATTCCAGTGTAATATTGTGATCTTTCATAGAATATATATAATAATATTCGTAATTTATAATTTAAATACATGCAGTATTCTTTATTGCATCTCTATTAATTACACAAAAGAGCATGTCACATTATGTGCCTGCGACATCTACTTCGTATCAGGAACTTTCGTTCCGCTCCTTCAAGTTAAAAAGATACGTTATATCAATGAGCTGCAAAAAAATTTATTGTCCGCAAATTTTGTCCTTGTTTAAATTGTGATAGTTAATGATCTGTCAGCGGTAATAAAAATGGTTACAATTCTACATCAGAGTTTAAGAGCCAGAGTTGGAAGCAAGGACACTGGTGCACTGTCGTCACACCACATGATGCTGGCTCATAAAATAATTATACTTGCACACGTTTTTTCAGTCAATAATGTTCAAATCCCAACGTTAGTTTTTTTGCGCTTCGATTAAAACGTTATAATAAAAGGCTTGTACGCTACTTTTTTATTATATATTTTAGCTTTATGATTAATTTACTTAAATTTGCAACTTCAACAATACATAATGTGTACCTATCTGCCTGATTCAGCAGTTTTTATAAAAGACTTTAAATCAAATTTTGGATCATATTAGTAGCTGCATTATATTTTAGCATACAAGGAATTTATGCAATCAAATTATGATTTTGTAATGATAAAAATTATTCCAGAATTTTATGTGCATGGAATATTACAGAAAATATAGCATATACATATGTACAATGTTATGAGATAATGATGCTATTGAATGTGAAAAATAAAGCAGCGGATAAAAGTTCAATATCTTCAATCTTAGCAAAAATATGTTTTGTTGTAGCAGATATTCTGAGAAATATCTAGTACATCTTTAATTATTATTACTTGACTGAATCATATTTTTTTGCCCGTGAATATGTATGTATATCGCGTATAGAATATAATAACAGACTAAATGTACCCAGGTTGTAACTTACAAATTGTAAGTGCATATATGTAAAAAATGAAAATTCTCATCATCTCATCTTTTATAACCGGTTCCTTAACAAAACAGCAGCAAACAGATGACGAGGAAGTGTTACTGTTGTAATATGCATTGAGTTGCAAAGAATTGAGACAGACAGATGTGAATTAAACGAAATAAACACAGTAACATTGCCAATAATGAGATCATACAGATTGATAGGGATGATGTTTATACGGTTCCTTAAAGCAATTTATTTTTAATGCCAGCCAATTGATGATGGTTTCTTTCCCTTTTTATAAAATCATTGTACAAAAAGGAGTATTTTTCATAATTGATCTACTTTTCAAATTGGCAGCGTGAATTAAATAATAACCATGTACATAAAATAATACAAGTAGTTCTAAGAAAACTTTTTTGTCCTTGCAAAGATTTTCTTTGTGAATGTTGCGTGTTGAAATTGGGTAAACGGAAAAGTAGAATGTACGGAAAAGAGAATAAAGAAAACAAGCACGCAAAAAGGAGCAAAACTGGCATTTGTTCAGAGAAGAAAAAAACTACATTGGAACATCATAGCTAATCAAACTTTAAAAGGATTAACCCTTCTATGATAAAAGTTAATTATTGTGTTTTCCGCCGTGCGTGATTCAGTCTTACATACAAGAAGGGATCATGAAACCAATTCTTGGATACTTTAAGTTGAGAGGGGTAAGCAAAAAAACGTTTTATTATAATTTTACTTTTTGCTGGGCTTGGGTTTGGACGCAGTAGTGCGGAATTAAGCACATCATCATTAAAATGCTGCACATGCATGATACATGCACCAATTTCATGATGATGAGATCTGGCTGGACCTGGCACTCTTTTAGCCATATTCTTAATGAAACACGGTCGTAAACATAAACGAATGGCTTGAATTCGCAGCCCAATTTAATCTGGAAGCACTTGATATACCTATGCATTTTCAGAAATCTTTAAAATAAATTACTCATTTTATTACAGTGGGCTGGCCCAATCCGACTGCTTTTAGCATATTTAGAAGTCGATTATGACGAGAACTTGTATCAGCTACCTGTCCCAGAACCAATAAATGACCAAATAAATCGTCATCAATGTTCCTACATAGATGAACATCTTAAAGACTGGAAGGCAGAAAAACATACATTGGGCCTGCAATTTCCAAATGTACAAAATATATTTATGATAATTATAATTTACATACATTTTCTGACACCTTTCTGACGTGTCCTGTATTTAAGATTCCATTTTAATCAATTACCATTTTTATATATGTATTTTTATGATGTCATCTGACAGCTTCCATACTGGATCGAAGATAAAATCAAAATAACAGAGACCAAGGCAATTCTCCGGTATATTGCGAGATCGAGAAACTGTGCACTTTTGGGAGTGACCGCTAATGACGAAGCAAATGTAAATGTACTGGAGGAGTTTCTTTGGGAAATGTGGAATTCTTTGTGCCAAGTTTGTTTAAAAAATGATGTAAGGCATAAACTATGTCAGTTTATGAAATTGTCAGTTTTTATTAGCAATATTTTTTTCATGTTCATAGTATAGCTTTTTTATTAACTAAATGTCAATGTCTTGTATAAAATTTGAAGGACGAAGCGGTAGGAAACTTTTTGAATGCATCAAAATCCAAATTTGAACTTTTATCCAAAAATTTGACTCGGGAGTGGGCTATCGGCTCATACGTGAGTAATTTTTTGCATTCAACTTTTCCAATTTTATTACAAGTTGACCAATTGTCCTAACATTTAACATTGTAAATATTCCTAAGTTGAAATATCTGTGATGTCATTCCAACAGATTACAGTGGCGGACTTTCTACTTTACGAAATTATATATCATTACAACGTATTTTGCTCATCCTTGCTGCATTCTGCTCCAGCTCTTCAACATTACATGTCAAGATTTGAAAACATCCCACAGATTTGTAGTTGTATAAACTCCCAAAAGTTTATTAAAGGACCATGCTTTAGTAGCAAATTTATATCCAGACTGTAATCAATGTATCCGTCAAAATGAGTGTGTGATACAAATAAGTACACAATTTTCAATAGTATTTTTGCTGTAAAAGTTGTTCACAATCTTATTAATAGTATTACAATTTCTTCGTATCGTTGATATAGTTAAAATGTATCATGATTATGTTATATCTTATTTATACACGTTATATCGATAAATATTGTGTTTGATCAACACACTCTAACGTTTAAAAGGAAGTTTACGAAGGAATAGAAGGTGTTTGAATCATTCCTTTGACTTTTAGCATGAGTACCAAATGATTATCTGGAATATTTTGTGATGTGCTCGAGCCTGCATTAGCTTCCAGCAAATTAATGCTGCTTACGCATAAAGGTAGTTTTTAGCTCTCTTTGTGTTCTCTCATCAAAGGAAAACCAGATAAGATGCGCATACATCCATGAAAGTCCGCTGTATTTGATGAAATCATGAATAGCCTTTTCAGATGCATTCATGAAACTTAAAATGGACTTCCAAGTAATGGAAACAATGTCGCAAGTTTGATGAACTCTCAGTGAGAATCCCAAATACACTTGGATGGTTTTGAAAAACTCAAAACAGTTCTAAAGAGAACAGGAAAGGATCAAGTGGAAATATTTTATCCCTTGCTTTGCATTTTAACGATTTTTACACAAACTTTTTTTTAAACACCTACCTGCACGACACCATTTTCGCTGAGGTAGCTGCATGCCAGACGATCCAGGGATAATCTATGCAGCAATCTGAAAAGTTTAGCTTCTGTTTTGAAGTAAACAAAACATGTTCTATTCAGAGACATTAAGAACTTTGATAAACGTATAACTTCACGAGACATTCCATCCTGTACAAAAACATTTGTGTTTTCAAATAATTACTGGAAGGCTATCAAAATCAAAATGAGACGCATTATAGTTCATGCAGGTATAATAATTACCGGAACTTACATTGTTTATTTCTTCAACCGGTAAAAGCTTCAGAAATATTTGGAACGTGAATCGTAGAGAAAGTTCGGACAGTTTCTCGAATTCTTCCGAGTGGGAATGGCTGAGTCGATTAAGAACGAGAAAAAGCTCTGTCTTGGTATCCCTACTGATTCGCTCAACTGGGCTCTCCAAATGATCTAAAAAGTTACTCAAGCACTTGAGTGCCCAAAAACGAAAGTGCCCATCCACACGAAGATTTTTTAACATTCTAATTTGAACTTCAAGAAGTATATTGGCATCAACTGCTGCTGCTGAGTCTTCCAATGATTTCAACCTTGTAATTTGAGCTCGCAAGGTTTTTGGCATATCAATGTTCCTCTGGAATATAGAAAATTCAATGCACAATTTTCTTTGTCATATCATGATGGCCACAATAATAGTACATTTATTCTCACTTTAAATAAGGACTGTATTTTCACTTTTAATGAGCTTTAATGACATTGACATACCTTAATTGCTTCCATTAACTCTACAGCATTTCCATTTCCAGATATATCAAGGGCTGGTACATGTACCTTCCCAGAGTTCAATTCAGTTTGTTGGTTGTGATTGTACATTCCCAGAAATTTAAATGGCCTATTTCTTCTTGCTTCAAGGAGAGTAAAGGGATCATAACCATTTTCTAATTTTGTAATCAGATTTGTACCTGAAATATCCAAGCACTCCAGATTTGGAAGAAAGGTAATAATTTGATCCAAAATGTGCTCAGGATTAGTATATTTTCCATTAAAGCCATGATTTAATTCATGTTCCAAACCAACGGAAATGTCTAGCAATCTTCAAATTTTTGAATTGGTATTTTAGTTAATAAACACTATTAAAAAAGATAAGATAAATACAATGATTATATATTATGCCTTTATTTTAATTTACCTCAACCTGGAAAGCTGAGATATGTCATCTATCAGACTTGAAATATCACAATTACGAAGTATAAGTACTTCAAGGCATTTTGCATTCACAAGCACATTTAGTCTTTTTGCCCAGGAACACCAGCTCAGGTCCAGATATGTCAGGTTTGTTAACACAGGTTCCAAGATATTATCGTAATACGCGCTTTGCAGCCGACGCTGTACCCGCTGAACAATTCCTTTAGGTTTCCAGTCTACAACGAGAATTTCTAGGTTTGGACTATTGAAGGGAGAAATGAGTGTCGTTGTCTTTAGAGAACGTAGTTTTGGTGCGGTGGAAAGCAGAGACCAAAACTTCTTTGGAAGTGAACGGCACCCCCGAACATCTAGGTGAGTTAATGTTTTCAAGTTGACTTGCACAACGGCTCGGATTAAGTTTTGATTTGCCTGGCGAGCATTAGGGAGACATACTTGCCTGAGAGGTGTCTGCGAGGGTTCCTATTTTTAACATAATGTAACTGCATTTTTATTACAAAATTTCATTGGAATGGTTTAATTGATTTCTTTAAATGGTCGTTATTTCCGTGGGCTCATCATTTTGGAGACCATGTTTTGTAATCCAAATAAATCATTTTTATTGTATTTGCATGTGGGAAGACACGGTAGTTAGCAAGGTGCCACCAAAGTAGCTTAATTGGTGCAAAACAGCAACTCAGCTTAAGACTAACTTTGTATATTACCTAAATACATTTCAGATAATTCAAGTTTAACGAACTTGAATCGTTATCTTATCGTTATCAGGATTTAGATTGGGTATGTGGATGGTGCGGTGTGTGATCATGTTTTTTAACCGGGAATACAAATCAAGCTTATATAGGTAAATTGAAATAAATGATTTATTATATCGAAATTTTAGGCCGAATATGAAGACAAAAAATGTCGAAACCCAAAAACGTTCTCGTGTAAATTACCTGTAAGAAAAAACTCAGAATTTGGTTCACTTCTCCAGCAACAACAGTTTCCTTGCAAAAATCAAAAATTTCCTGTGAGAGATCAATTGGAATAGCCACAATTCTAAAACCTTGGGCTTGGGAGAGCGTCGATGTTTGTGCACAATTTGAAACTTTTTCTAGGCATAGTTGTTTCAACGTCTTAAAACCGTCGTGTTTATTATTATGGTGCATAATTGTGAACAGGATATTGTGTCAAATTTTTTAAAAAATTGATGAGACAAAAGTTTGGAAAGAAAACTGTCACCAGTCACTTATTCACAATTTACTTATTCACTAAAGGAAATTAAACTTTTGTAACAAACAATAAGTTGCTTTATTCGTTCATTCGTTCAAGTTCACCATGAAAACGCATTTATTGTTTGACATTCAAAGTAATTTAAAAACAATCGTGAATTGAACACTGAATTACTCATCCAACAAATTAACTTTGTTTTTTACTTCGGTTCAACTCAATAGTTATCGTTTAGCTTATGGGTTTTTTTCTTTTTGTGTTGATTTTCAATTTCAACAATATCAGTAGGCGTGATCACTTGCAACCTTGCACGTCACCCGAACATTTACAAACAAATAACGTTACACATTGCCGACTAATAATATATACATACAACATAGGTATACATTTACCAATATCAGCAACAGCATTGGTTTTTTTGTCTTTTTGGGAAAATCGTTTTACATATACCAACGCATTATTAAAAACTACACAAAGTTATTGCATGTAAATGTATTTGTATGTTGTTCCAGGGATATGCACATAAGTCAATTCCCACGATTCATCCACATTGCGTTAAACCTAAAAACTAGGAATGACAAAATATTGACACACTTGGAATGAAATTTTACAATAGTGAATAAGCGTACAATGTGCAAGTGAGTACCGAAATGAGCTATCTCTAGTATTGGAGCTAATAAATGATTATTTTTTGTACATTTTTACACTGCAAAGTAATAAGATAACATTGTTCTCGAGTATCTGCCCATTTGCCAATATACCTAGCGTAGTTGGTATGTTGTATATATGACAGTTTCATTTCATGTATTAACAATAACAATGTGACCCCGAACTATGTATTTCAAATCGACGCGTTATGAAGTTAAAACTACTTGAGATCTGAAATATGTATTAACTTCCGAACGTGCTTTGTATTTTTGTATTTTTGTAAGTTGCATGGTTTTATTATACTGACTATTATAGTATATTATATACCTATATGTATGTAGGTATTCTATAATGTATACTCGATAAGGCAGAAGATAATCATGGTAGATAAAAACTTATTATCACTGGCCTTACACACACTATTATGTCCTCCATAAAACAGAAGGCGTAAATTAATTACTAGTCTCTCTTTAAAAGTCTATGACTAGTCTAGTAAGTCAAAACTAAAATCGAATATATTTTTAATAACTGACAATGACAATGACAACAAACTTTTTTAAATGAATCTTGAATCTATATATATGCATAATATATTATACTGAAGCTTTTTCTGCAAAACTCATTACACACTGACTCATTTTCCTCTTTTGGTTCAAACATTCCAAACAAAGAAAACGTTTTGACTCATATATTTTTGTGACGAAATAAGACTAAAGTACATGAGTGTGATAAAGCAGCTACTCTTCAGTTTAATCCGCATTGTCCATATTTGAATCTTACGACCTAAGCTAACATCAATATTTGTAGTGCATACAAATAAAACTATTGCAAAATGTAGTATTTATGTAATCTAATTCTACACAGCAAATAAATGTATATTTTTGATAGAATGTAAAATGTTAGTGTCAGATGAAATCATAGGGAAAGCCAAATGCTGCCAATCGTACGTGGTTGCTGATTTAATTTTTTCAAGATTATTATGAGATTATTATTATTATTTAATTTTTGCAAGATGAAATTCAAAATCTTTATTGTGTGAGTCATCAGCATTTTCGCAGAAGTCTTTTTTTCTTTTAAATATGTGATACAGTGATACATAATGTCCCTTTTGAATGGTTACTTCACCATGTTGACGTACCCACAGCCATAATCAGTTATTTCCTCATCATCCTGCTTCACCTCCTCTTCTATATCATCGTCTTCTAAAGTCAAATAATTTGATAGTAATAAATATTATCTGAAAACTTCACTGTTATCAATATTCTTAGTGTAAACTAGTTAAAGGAGGGCAGTACCAGGAAATATGGGGTTTAGGGAAATGAAAATTTCCATCGCACGCACATAAGTGAAGAGCTGGTTAAAATAAAGTAATTTTGCAACACAAGAGGATAGCACGGCCCAGTACAGCATAAATGCACCCGCAAGTACAAATCTTCGGTTTTCTCCAAAGTCAGGATCAACAATGCTTCCTGTGTGTGGAAGTTTTTGGCCAAATATGCCTTGTAGAACCGTTTGATCGACATTGAACGAAGCAAACAGGGTCTTCACAAAAAAGTAGCCCGATCCTTCGCTTAGATTATCCTTTTTCATAGATTTATCTGCTATCATATCTTCAACGGTAAACGTGAGAAAGGCAAAGGTTGTCACAAATGTTATGCTATTCAATATATCACGCACCTGCAATACAGCAAATAATTTAAATCAATTTTTTATAAAACAAAAATGAATTTAATCAAATATTTTCAACATCATTATGTGCATGTGACAATAACCCAGAGAAGAGTGGTGCATGACGAATCAAAAGCGAACAAATGTTTCCAGTACAAACGCTCTCCAAGGAGTACAAAGGCGCAATTCACTAATGCGTAAGTAATACTGATAGTCAGTAGCAATTCAGCTATTGGGGGTAGGCAACATGTCTTCACCAAACATCCAGATATGTAATTTCCTAAGACAGGAGCAAGTGCCGAATAAAAGACCAAATCGGTTAACTAATTAGGAAAAAAGGAAAAGAATTGTTGTTCCAAAAGTTTATAAGTGAAATGTTGCTAATAAAAACACATTTTCATTTAAAAAAGGAAAATGTAGACGATGTATTGTTGAAGGAACATGAATATTAAGGTCAGTTCTTTAAAATGGTTAATTGTCAAAAAGGTTGTTAAATTAATTAAAAAATTACCAGATAAAAGATATTACAAAAAATGGAAGAAGCTGGGGAAATTGATTTCTCGTCCCCACAACTGGTTGGTGCACCTCCTGCCATGTCTTCAGTAGTTCTTGTGTGCTGATGTAATGAAAGTAATATTATTATGGTCATGTCAGATTCATACCTAATGTACTAACATCTGTCATCAGATTTTTGAAATTGAATTTATTGAAGTGGTAATTATATATATTACATATTATCTCAATAGTGACAACAATTTTCGAGAAATTCGTGGAGATTCCATGTAAAAACAGAATACGTGCTAGACAGGTTTTGTAAATTGTTTGGTGGTAGGCTCAAGTCCATATAGTTTATAGGGTTATAAAGTACTACTTCAATTTCCAAGTCTAGTGACAAAATCTTTAAATTCCTTCGTGCACTGTACAATTAAGTACAATATTTCCAAAGATGCCGCCGAGTGGACAAGGCCCGACAAAAAACCGGATAGAAAAAATAAGGCCGAAAGGTTGCTCAAGAATCGATCCATTGTGTAGTTCAAATATTTTTTAATGCTAATTATTCGTGCATATATTTCAAAATTCCATGGAAATAAACAAAAAATACATAAATTCTAAAGTTTCTTAAGCAAACGGCCATAACTGCTTATAATTTTATTTTTGTTGACCATAACACAACCCTTGTCAAGGCACGTACATTTTGTGGTTTATATATAGTTTATCAATTATTACTTAAATCAGTTCAAAACCACGCGCATATTTAATAATAGTTTGATTATAATAATATTTTATATCGATCAGTTTCACAAACTGAATAGTAGTTACACTTTTAACAGGTTATAATCACATTTAAGTAGTATATGCAACTTATTCTGACGCACACAGCATGTCAATGTATATGTGTATATTTTTATATCTCTGCTGCTAAATTATGCGTTATAATTACGAACTGAAGTATAATATACTTAAATATTATTTCTGCTATTACTCTTTATGTGTCAATGTAGTATATCAATGTTAATATTATACAAAATTCATTTCACCAGCAAAATTGTGTAAACTTAAACCAAAAATTATCTTTAATATCGAGTGACCAACCGTTTTTCAAGCACAACCACGGTGCTGAATGACATGGTGGAAAATAATTACAAATTATCTCACCGTCATTGTGTTATTTGCGGTTGTTGAAATAGTATAAATAGTTATAGTTCCATTTATTACTATAAATTTATTTGGTTAAATAACAGTTTATAATGTCAAGATGCGTGATATATATTTTACATAATGTATCACAAAAATATTGTTTGGTAATAATAACAATTATTATTATTGTAAGGGTGAATTATAGGGAACTTCATCTTTGGACATTAAATTCATTAAGTTTCTGCGTACAAACAAACGTTGAAAAAGACACATTTTTTACACCAAAGATCTACGAAAATTGACTTAGAACCGACTACGGGTAACCATTGTAGTATAACACGTGGTACAGATTACAGGAAATAGGAAGAAAACGTGAAATGTAAAGTATTTTTACAAACTCAACTCCAATGAGTATTTAGAGAATATCCTGGACAAAAATATGTATTACATATGGGTACAAAGTTTTATACCTAAATTCGAAACCTCAAAGCTGAACTGTAAATAAATTATCATCGTGTAATTTTTTTTATTGTATAAAGTAATGGAACTTTGGCAAAGAAAAAATTTCTTCTTGTACACTATGAAATCTCCGCGGGTCGTCTTATTAATGGCTCAGAACTTTGATCGTATCCAGTTGGAGTTCCCTGCCTTCCACGAACACTGCCACCGTAAATACTCTGTTGATAAATTTGCTCTTGTTGTTGTTGTTGTTGAGGTGGGGGAGGGCTCCTGAATCCTCGATTGTCCGTAGGACGCGGTGAATCCAACGGAAACCTGTACCGCTCATGAGGATATGGGTATCTCGGGTGTTGCATAAAGCTCGTTGTCGATACTTGGCTTTGATTGTATATGGCATCTATATTGTTGGCGTTCATATTAGTTGGACTTGTGGAAGTTGGATCCGGTCGCGTCATGGAGTAAAAATTCGCAGGATAAAATGGTTGGCAGTGATGGGAATTTAATGAGTCCCTTCTACTATTGGGGCTGTCCAACACGGACTCGTATGCACCAGGATTGTGTGTTGCGTTGTGCTTTAGCATATATCTAGGTGTCGATGGTTGATTCTGCGGTCTTCTGTATGGCATAGGAGGATATCCTTCATTTTGAAGCCCCCTTCGGTAATAATGAGTCATTGGTTGGGTAATGGGAGAAGAAATTTGGGGTACAACGTTGTTTGCACTACTGGATGCAATCCCTGTCGTGTCCGGTTTATGCCCTGGCTTGGGCTTCCATAACTTTCTTATGTACAAAATAAGAACAATTATATAGTTGGCAGTTGCGACGAGACTCAGAAAGTAAATTGAAATTCTCATGATTTGCTTCTCCAATGGCACTTGATCAGATTGTGAGTAGGACCATTCACCATCCGGAGAAACAAAATAGAGAATAAGAATCACGGTGAAGACTAGAACTTGAAGCGTTGTGAAACCTGTTGCTGACCATTTCAATAATGTCAACGATCGCTATACGGGAGTAATTAGAAGAAAATTATATGATTATGGCCGTGCATAAAATTAAATATACCTACATATTATACACTAATGAAAAATAATTGCAAATTTTCTTACTTTCTCTACGCCCCTAAAAATTAGGCATCCGAACATTAGAAAAAGGGTCAGGTAAACTCCCAACAAACTAAAAACGATGGTTATAAATGCCTGTAATATTCATAAAATACACGATGTCATATATCAAGTTTAACATTCAAGCGAATTGTAATACGTATCTACATCTACACAAAGCATTTATTACCTCGACAAATAGCTTTTCTTCCTCAAACGTCTTAACATACACCTCAAATCCCCACAACAAGGCCAGCAAAACACCAATAAACTGTAATTAAATGATAAATAAATATCAGTTGTCAGTAACGCACTGGAAAATCATAGGATTTTTATATTTAAACTAATATCAGGTAAAAAATACATAGGTATGGTATATAAACTTACAATATGAACCGATGTACCAAAGTACACCGCTCCACGCAAACTGATACAGCAGTAACAGCACATGGACTACTACCGGAATGGAATGAGAACTGGAGGTTACAACTTCGAATAAGCTCCTTTAATCTTTTATCTCCCTCGCTTTCGAGAACAGCAACCGGTGGATTGAGTAGGGCAAAAACTTATTGCTCCTTCATTCCACAATTTTTTAAATATTTTCGCAGCACGTTTTATGTAAGTAGCAGTAGTTAAAAAACTGGAAAACGATATTTTCACCACTAAATCAATATCACTGGAAACACAAATCAAATTCTTTCATGCACTTTATTCATTCCATCCAAATGACCGGAAACTCTAATAACACTTCGTTCACTGGGTTTAGATGTGAAGATCAAGTCAACTTTCATCGTCTGTAAATGGAAACTCGTCAAGGCCACGCAAAATGTCTCTCTCTCTCTTGCCAGTCATGCGTGTATTATTTTCATAGTAGTTACACTATATATTAAGCGCGTGGTCCATCGTCATCGTCAGTCCTACAGCATATAGTTGAACAAAAAAATGTTTAATTACATGGCATACAATGTTCAATCATATTGAACTTGAGCTGAAGGCAAATTGATTAAAAGATATATTTTACATTGATTCAAAAAAAAGTGCATATAAATCTCATTGAATTGATTTTTATGAAAAGGGAGCCAAAAAAGGTGGTCCAAGTACCTTGATTTTTTTTCTGTACTAACCTTACTGCACTTTTAGACAAATTCACGTTTTTCAAAAATTTACTCAAAAAATTCCATTCTTTTACGTGCATGCGACTTTTTACATTCAACCTATTCTATTCCACTTTTTCCTGTAGAAAAATAAAATCCATTGTTGTGCATGCTATGCTGCACATACAAAATGTGCACAGAAAACAGACAAAAAAGGAACTGAAACATTGCTCGTGTCTTGCACAAAAATTCACATGCATTTAATGCGTCTTCTTGTACCTCGTGTTCCCATTCATTCAACTATATCGGAAATTACTCACCGTAATTAAGCAAATCGGAATTGGTTAATGAAAAAAGCCGTTTGTTCACACAACACGCAATAACAAATAAAGGAAAAGTTTCCCACAAAGAGACATTTTAATTAGGGAATCTACTTCACTCTTCTTCCCCTCTTCTCGTGTGATGATGTGTGCTCACTCACTGTTCGTTGTTGTTATTGTGTCACTTGTTCAACCAGGCAAAAAAGTTTTATATATCTTCTTGGCAGTGCCAGGGATATAGTATACGTATTATGTTGGTGGTATAAATATATGGTCCATCTAAACAACAGAAGTAGGGAAACTTATTTACTGCTATATATACAAACTGAGTCCATCACCAAGTTGGTCAACAAAAATGAAAATTCCCGTCAGAGAGAAGGGCAAAATGTGGGCTCACTCTTGAAATCATCCACCCATCCATATCACTGTTTTGAATAATTGTGATTGTGGTATTAACGGACGTGCCTTTTTCACGCAAACTATAAAAAAAACTTTTTATTTGTTTCAATTTGAATAGATCCTTCTGATGATTTTGAATTTTATGTTTTTATAGTCGGTCATTGTCTGTATATATATTTGTATGTTTCACCAATCGAAATCGAACATGTAAAAATGCTTGAAGCCTGTGTTTCGTTCACAGTGCTCTGTAATTCGTTTTTATCTCTAATAAAAGGACAGACACGCTAGTAGCACTAAAACTATTACACACACACAATCCCATACTATATTAGTTTATTTTTAACATAAAATTACGAATGTTAAACAACTGTCAATGACAAAACTCAATATTTTATCTTTTTGAAGATGCATGTAATATTCAAACAAATTTTATCCACTTATTATGTATCTTCGTCATTATTACAAGAATTAAATGAGGAACGGCAGTTTATGCATGCACGACGCGACGTTCCTTTTTGAAGAACAACAACTGCTGCCACTTTGGATGCCGCTTGTTGTTGGGTTGACACAAAATGGATTATATTATATTGTAGAGAAGGTATATATGCATATACTATGTTGTGTATGTGCAAATGGTAATAGGTTTAAAATGTGCATTTCACTGGGGCTATTGTAACTTTATACGTTTTACAGTCTTTTTTTGTGCTGTTTGTAAATTATTATTTTACTATGTTCTCCCTTTTAAACTTCTCTTTTTAGATTGCTGGTGCCAACCAGCAGCCATACATATTACTACTACCACAATTATTTATCATCGTGCCAATTCAATCCAGGCCACTATTATCAGTTGGGTCTCACTTTGTGTCTTTTTCATCTTCTTCGTAACGTGTTGTATGTGTGTCGTCGTATAACATGGTTTTTATCCTACCCTCCTCCTTGTTGTAAATGTCGCTCATTTTTATTTCGAATCTATTACGCGAGATTCAAATTCTCTTCAACTCAGACTTGCTCTATCCATCCATACAATTCGGACGACAAATTCGTACTAATCATCCATCTCTTGTGATATGTTATATACGTATATTTATTCCCTCGCTGCTTTTTTTAACAGAAGCTAAATATGAGCCACTTCATTATCTTTTAGTTTATAACATGTGGCAAGCAAATTGAAGTCCAAGAGTAAGTAGTACAGAAGCAAAAACACTTTGTACAAGCAAAATGTGTGCCATGCGATGGGATGTTTGATGAATAGGGTGTTACTTTTTTTCTATTTTTTGGTATCCCTCTTATGCACTTGAGTAGATAAATTTCACTTTTTTTAAAAATTGAAACAAAATCACACAAGTTTTAGCTGAACATTATTAAATATTATTATTATTATTATGCTACCATTTCCCAGATTTTCACAACAACACAACACCGACTCGTCTGCGCGAGCTCTTTTTTCTACTGTTGTTGTGTAAAAATCAGAAGCGTAGAAGTGCTATTATAACAACAAAAAAATCCATCAGACAAAAAAAACCATTCAAAAGCAGCAGAAGCAGTGTTTCGCTACAGTGAACATACGAACACTTCTTCTGGTTTTCGAAACTTATGTTGTTGTTGATTTTATGTGCACATTACAGCGATATAGTCTAGTCCATATACTCGTCGTCCATTCATGATTATTATCAAGATGAGGAGGCTTACAATAATATTCGTTCTTACATGTGCATTGCATGCATTATATTTATGTACATGTGTGTGTATATATTAAATGCGCTTCTATCTGTTTGTATTACTGAAAAACGAATTATATTTACGCGTGTGTGTGTGCCGTGATTTTACACACACACTACGTTTTAAAGCCGGCTGCAACGATTAGAACTTGTTGAGAAGGCAAGAAAAAGAAGGTTGATGAGAATGATGATGATATCAGAGAGTCATGCACAGGTCGCTTCGTTTAATATATAACGCTGCTGCTGTTGCTGCAATGAGTATATTGTTAGATGATGATGATGATGATGGTTTGCTAAAAGGGTTGTGATGAGATGAGTGGTTGGTGGTGGTATGGTGGTTGAATTTTATAATGGTACGCCAATGTCATAAAAAAAGTGGTGTGCTGATGTTATTGTTGGTGCGGTGGTGGTGGTAGTGGCATGGGCATACAGGGAATAAAACAAACTGCAACAAAATTGAATACATATATATCTCTCTCTGGCTTTCTTAATGTTTCATTTCATATATCATTATTCATTATTAGTACTTCTGTGCAATGATAACTAGATAATATAGTTTTGAATAGATCACAATTTACAGCAGGGCAGTAGTAGTAGCAGAAGAAGTTATAGCATAATAACTTTGTTTTCTGTCTGTGCTCATCGCAAATGAAAAGTTTTATTGCTAGTCATCTCACAAAAAAATGTGTAAATCTATCTGACCAACCCTTACCATATTGTTCAATAATGATTCTTTGTTCCTCCTTTATCATGTGTGATGATGAGGCTTTGCTTTGGCTTATATTTCACAAATGTGAAATTTATCACAAGCGTTTAACATAATACAATTTTGCGCTATAAAAAACAAGTTTGTGCCTTTCAATTCGCAGAGGAAAAAAAAGGAGAGGAATGATTCGACATGAGAGGCTAAAGAGGAGAGATTGAATGTAATACAATGCCAAAAGCGGAATATTAGCAGCAATTACTATTGTTTGATTGTATATATTTACGCATTATAATAACTTGCTCATAATATTGTAAAAGTACGAATAGTAATAAGTTATTATAATTACAACGAAATGTTATAGAATTGGAGTTCATGCGACTTTCATTATACTATGTAGACATAATGCAATATCTATGTACTTATGAACAAAACGTGTATACCCATATGGCTTGAACTTAAACTGTAGAGATGGATTCATGAAGATTATATTTTCATTGTTATTATTCTTCCATCGCATCGAACTTGTCCTCAAGCAAAATATATTTCTTTAACATGCAGGAAGGCAACCTGAAAATTGAATTTTAAAACGAGAAACTCGCGAATATTATGCAAATAAACAATTCTCGACACAACGTACCAATAAATTTTTTATTACATACCAAATATTTAACATCGGAACGGAGAAGTCGGAAGTAAGTAAAGTTCAAAATGTTGCACATATTTGCCAATCTTCATTTCCTCTCATACTTCCATTCAAGCACGTGAACGTGTTATTTTGCTTGTGTAGTTATATATATGTTTGTTGAGCTAGGTATATTATGTTTCCAATTCCAGATTTTCAATTTATTCAAGTGGATAAATAAAGTAAAAAATGAAGTGAATATGCATAGATGTGTATATGTACTTGAGTTAAAATCTAGATCTTATCAGTAGTAAATGAATAGATGGTAAATTAAAAAAGGGGCGAGTAATAAAAAATATCTCAATTTTTCTTCCAGATCATCTCCATTGTACATGCCCAATCCTTGTACATTCCCATTTCCTTTTTCTCATTTATACATGACCGGGAGCATATTTTGTTATGTATTTTTTTCGTTCATTCATCGTTCAGCTCTAGCTTAATGTAAACATGGTCTATATATAAAAATAGTTTGTGCAAAAGGTAGCACCAGGAAAGAATGATGATGAACGTCTGAAGAAAAAAACGAAAAGATAATGACTTCGAGTATTTTTTTGGAAGACAAATATTCAGAAATGAAACCCGAAGCCAAAAATGTTGAAAGAGTAATGATGCGTCTTGTATCGTTGTCAGCTTAAACTCTGCTGTTGTTGTTGTCGTTGCATATATGTAGTAGTAGTAGCAGGGCTACATAGTGATAGTAAACAAGCAAAATATCGAAGTTTAAGACACACTTAGACATTATAATAATAGGCATGCATATTATATGTAACACGCAAGGATGTAGACTAAAAACAGACAAATGCGGCACATTTACCAGAAAAATTTGTGCATTTAACAGAGAGAAAAGTCGAAACTAGTAGTAGTCGTAGCCCAGTAGTTACATACACCCAACAGCAATTTTATGTGTGATGTGATGGTGTTTCATAGTTTTTCCTGTGCAGATGTAAAAGGATGATGAGGTATTAAATGGATGAATTATGATATACTTAAAGACCTTAAAAGTGGGAGTTGTTTGGTGGATAAGCCTAAACGTTTTGTAAATCTGCTTGTAGTGGTGACTTGTAAAAAAAATATTTTTGTGTGTGTGAATTGTACATGCAAACACAGATGTATAAATCTTACGTATGCACATATAAACAATGTGCCAATTAGGGTGCAATATATGCATGCATATATGATGTTAATGTATATACTTTTGAATAGGAGTTTGAAATTCTTGTTGTGCAAATGCATGAAGTACTAATAAAAAAACAGAGTCGGCGGAGAGAGAGAGACTGACAACTGTTGTGCAGATGTGGGTCGGGTCGTCGTAGAAAACAGATAAGCAATCTGTTGTGCTATGCATGAAACTTCATCGCTCGGTCTATTATGTCAGGATTTCAGATTGACACTGGTATCTTGACGATTTGCATGGCCGTATATGTTTCACTTGTGGAATACATTTTTTTTTAAATGCACTGATATTATTTTTCTTGTTATGTATGTTGCACCAGAAAGGAGCATCATCACATGGACTTGAAACATTTTTATCTACAACATGTATTTTGTTTCCTTTGCCAAGATTGTGCAAAGTGCCAACTTCTGGCATATTTCACGTACGCAAAAACATTAGCAGTGCATAATATAAAACCCCACGGGAAGAAATAATGATAAGATGAGCATGCTGAAAGATCATTTAACTACTACTTAGATGGGTGCTCTGCTTAAAATATTTACACAAATCATATACACGACATATATGTACATTACATGTTTAATGTTCATCCCCTACGGGAAGAAGAAAAAATGTTTTTTTTGTTAAGTGTATTCTTTTTTTTATAAATATTTTTCTTCTTGGTTCTACTCTCCTCTCACTTTGTCTTGTTTGTCTAGTCATCATCATCATGAATACCTAACACAAAAATATTAAGCTCTAGTATTGCATCCCATTTTTGAATGAATTAGAACGTGCTTTGTAGACCCCACTACTGAATCAGTGCAAACAAACGAGCTTCGTTATTATAATGCACCTCTCAACAGATATAGCACATCATAGGACGACAAGAGAAAAAAGCGTTAGAAACGGAGCGCAGAGGAGTAATAACACGGGCCTTGTCATCCTATATATGTAGGCAAAAGTCAGTCACTCTTCCATGTTTCTCATGCAAAAAGAGTTGTAAAATGCGTGCGTTATGGTCACGATTCATTCTTTTTTTCAAAGTGCAAAGGCTGCATTTGTAAATGATATGATGAGCCATGGCATCATCACATCCTATGAAGGTTATCATTATCATCATAAAGTCGATCTTGTATGCATATTTTTTATTCCATATCATTGTCATTTTGCTCTCTAGAAAGTTTTTTTTTCCTTGTGCTCTAGGTATTAAATTTGTTAAAAAAATATATATAACAGATGAAACAATTTATTTTCAAAGATTGAAGAATGAGCTCTTTGAAAATAATGGGAGATAAGAGGTCAGACCTTAAGAAGCACTGAATGTAGCATTTGAAGAGTCTAAATGCATCGTGAATTCTAAATGAAAGTATGTATATATTATGTTGTATATGCATATTAAAAAATTGTTTTTGAAAAGATGAGCGGATAAAATAAGCGATAAAAGTTGCATTGCTTATTATTAAAAAGTAATCCTTTCCTTTTTGGGGATGAGTTAACTTTGGATAACATGTACATATCTCAAGCTTATGGAATTAAAAGCCGACAGGCTGTATATGTGACGAGCTAATTATATTTACAGCCATAAAATTATTAATTGCAAAATATATAATGTGGTTGGACATTTTAAATTTAATCTGTTTAATAACAAAGTGTTTTTTTAATTTTCAAGCTCAAATTCCATTTACGTAAGATATTATTTTTAACAGCTAATTTAGCTAGTTAATCCAGTAGTAGTAGTGCCTGTTACAATGTTAATCTACATACATAATCAAAATATAAAGCAATGAAATAGGTGGTGACATGTCTGTTTTGGTTGCATATCCTTACGTGCGCTGTAGTGCGGTTGAATGGATCTGTCACGGTCGTGTACACATACATACATACTTATTGCATCATTATTTCGGTAAGCAACTAAGCAAGCAGGATGATAAGGCTGGAAAGGAAAGTTGAGGCTGAAGATTGTTTTTCTATTTTCCTGTGCTGTGTAATAGGAGCCACTACCGACATTTCATGCTGTCTCTAATATGGGTATATATATGGTCATTTATATTATCTTTGATCAACCAACTTGAATAATTTAATTTAATACCAGTTCCAGTAGTAGTTCGGGTACTTTTATAGACATGTATAAAAAAATTCTCAGATAATCAGGTCAAAGATCATTCATGTTAAAATGATAGGTATTTATATACATATATCCATTTTATTTGGCTGAAATATCGTGCATCAAATTATGTACATGTGCAATACCTACATACATGACATGCATACATTATATTATATCACATACAAAAAGCTTATAACTTTGGATTATCATCTTTGGAAATGTGAAAGTGTACATTATAGACATATAGGTATGTATATTTATATGGCATTCGTCGATTTCCTTTACATTTCAGTGTAAGTAAAGAAATGATCTCATCTCTCCCAATCTACTCCTTTTTATTGAAAATCTTTCCAGGAATGTTCCGTACGTGGACATCGTACATATTATATACATATAGAATAGGCCATTTCACTTTCCCAATGGAATCATCCGAGCACGTCGTCTCCTTTCATTCAATCAGAATTTAAGCTCTGCTCATTTTTAGAGCTAACAAGGGCATGGATTTTAGTTGTCGCAATTGGTGTGGTAAAGTGGTTGGTTAAATCTCTTCTATTACCTATATGAAATGAAATATTACCAATATGCTTTACAGTTGTTGTAATTATCAACTGGTTGAAGAGGTTTTTTACAGTCATTTTTTAACTCTTGCTTACGTTAAATGTCTGAAAATTGAAGGCAGTAATAATAATAATGACACACCAATTCCTCATCTTGATTTATACCTTTCATTTGCGATGATGAGTCATTTTAACTTGATCTCGAGACCGCATTCATTAGTGTCGCTTGACTGCAATTTTCCAATGTATATTTTTCCGTACTATACTGGTTTAAAAATTGTATCATGTAATTACTATGATCTCCTTTGAATTTTATTGACTTGTAAGGGTAATATGAGACTGGGTAAAATCTAAAAGGAAATTCATTACCTTAGTTTATCGCGTTATTTAAAAGTGAAGATTTTGAGAGTGGGGAAAAGTAGATGATTTCCTTTATTACCTACATATATTGATCATGGGTATGTGTAGGCATATTATGTATACCTAATAAAATAACAACTTTCCCGTCGTACTTTCCCCACGAGTTTCTTTTGGTTATAAATCATGGAGCTATTACATTATACTATTACACTGGTATAAATTGCATTGATAGAATCATTTCCAGCAAAATATAATTGCATTTCCTAAATTGACAAAACTACTCTGCTGTTATTAAAATTTAAGAATTTGTAAACTGTATATAATTCTTGTTTAGATCTTTAAGCTTTCGTTATATCACATATTATTTGTAAATTATGGATTTTTTTTATACATGTACGCGGTACGCACATGTGTGACTCTTACTTACCATTCAATTTTGAAGGAAACTTTTTAAATAATTATTTTCTTTTGAAAGTTTGCTACTGAATACACCGGTCGTCTTCCTTCACTACATACATACATATACATACATAAGTACAATTATGTATTTTTCAAGTTTTTATGCTTTGTAAACTCCACCCCATTCATCCTACTTGTTCAATAAAATTTACATTTTCCATCAAAATTACTGCTCAACAACATAAAAAAAAATCAGTAAAAGTAAGTAGCT
>JAHZNC010003019.1:0-14295 GCA_027744095.1 Zhuqinia jingwanae
GTGTATCAGAAAAAGAAGTTTGGAACCCTTTTCCGAATTAGCTTTCCTCCGAAATCACTCAGCTCATTACGGGGGAGACAAGAAGTATTTCACTTGCATGGCACAACTATAAAGATCATCACGTAGGTACATAATGCATGTACACATCTCTTTGAATAGTTGTCCGGATGAATGTCAGAAGTTTAAAAAATGTAGACAGGAATTGGCCTGCCGTGAAATGCACACACACACAGGCATCAAAAGAACTTTTGTAGACCTCATCATCATTTTGAATCCAATTGGTCGTGTTTCTCTTAATGGCCTTTTATGATGATGATTATGATGATAACAACGACGACGATCTAATGACGCTATTTATAATAAGGTACAATTTCACAATTCTATTTTGCCCCTTCCAAGTCGGGTTCCTTATAAGATGTACATATACATCTGAATGCAGTGTACCTACTACTTGTTGTTGGGAAGAACACGAAAAGAAGGGGGAATGATATATTTTCCAGGAAAATATTCATTTGCTCTGCTTGCTCGTCTACAAGAAATTTTTTTTTGTCTGCTCATCGTGATTATCAGGTCATTTATGGTAGCCACTTGACTGGTAAAAAATTGATGTCATTATTTCATATCCTTCTAAATAGGGCTATTATGTTATTTGTTGGTGAGTTTGTGTCAAATATACACACATAACGATGTTTTGTGTTTTGTGTTCCTTATCGTATGAAAATACCCTGATGCACAAAGATTTTTCAAATAAAAGAGAAATTGATGACCTACCCGACCTGCCTTAACATTTTCTCATACAAACAGTCATTGCGTCTTTCTAGTGAGGTTTTCTGCTTATTTTATTTATCATGTGTAGTAATTTATGTACATTTCCGCCCATGTCCATGGTGTGCTTGTGTGCGTGCTATCCAAAAGTACTACATATATTATGTCCGTTTTTAATAGTAGTACTTTATTTGCGGGTAAACATTAAGGCGGAAAAAAGGCAAGATTTTTGTTTTCGCCATAAGCTAAAAAACAGCAGCACAATGAAATCTAATCGAAACATTTATAAGAGGATGATGATGGTGGTTTGGTGTGCATTATGATGATTATTTGCGGTTACCACCAAAATGATGATGATGAGATGACTATCAGATACACATACCAATGATCATCATGATCATGATGATGGTGGTGGTGGTTGTGTGGTATGGAAAGTATAAGAGGAGAGGTTACAACTCATAAAGAGCAATTTTCCAATATTCTGCGCTAACCCATATACCACGATTACCCCAAACAAAGTTAAAACTTACACAAACATTATTATGCATGCATACATACATACGCTTGCATGCGTGCATCTCTTCATCATATCATTTTCATGACACAGTGTAAGAAAACCACAGGGTTTGGCCCTGACATTGCCCAACATCACTCGTCTTACGCTTTTACTTTGCTCTTTGGCCTCCTCCTCATCGGCTCATCTTTTAGGCAGGCATATATGCATATTATACAAAACCCCTGCCTAACTTATATACAACCATATTATACCCACATTATATATATATGCCATTCTTTTATACTACCACAGACAAACTGAAAGTTTCTAACATGAAAAAAAAATCATCCTCGTTTTTTGGATAATAATGATACCGCGGTGTCTGCTGCACTATATAATTTTCATCTCATTTCACCTTGACTGCTATAATGCTTGCAACAAAACGAACCAAACATAGATAAAAAAATTATGTTCCTTACATGAAAGATATACACAAATATATATTCCTTATTCGTTTTTATACCACAACAACACACTAGTTACATATTATTATTACGCATTTACAAACTACGTTACATCACAAATTTTTTTTTATTGCAAAGGAACGACAAGTTAGTACAAAAAATAAGGAGAAACAAGCAGCAGCAGCATATTATATATTGCATGTCTTCAAGTATTCCTTTTTTTATACAAAAAAAATATATATACTGCTTTGCTTATACTCTCTTCATCTCCTTTTGACTCAAGAGGGAAGGCGTTTCGTTTCTTGGAAAAATAACATGCTTTGCTATGATTTTCTCCTCTTTTATGTGAATTTTGTTAGATCTGAGTAAATAAACGGAAAATACTGGTGCAGTTGTTGATGATGATGATGATAATCATCATCAGTAATACATACATATATAACAATATATTATATATCGCCTCTCTTTTGCTATATGTTATATCATCATATATCGGGCTTTGCTCCAGTTTTTTCTTTCATGATAAAATGGTGAGGCAGTCTTCTAACACCTAACTTCCTTGTAAAACCTAGTAATTTTGGTAAAGTGATTGTCCTCCCAATAACAGGAATTTCGTGGTTTCATGTTTATGATAATAATCATCTTATCATCATCATCACCAGTTGAGTGTACGTTTACATAATAATAAAAATGGCACACTCTATTTATTTAGCTACTATACTTTACTTGGACTTTTTTTACTGGTTGTTGGTATGCAGTTAAGGAGGGAAAAATGAATCATAAATAATTTCATAAATGTTCAGGATAAATGTATCTGTGTTGGTAATGTATATGTGGTTAATTTAAAGTTAATTTTTAAATGCGCATGAACAAATGCCGATGACGTGTAGGGCAGACACAAAAGATTCTTATTGATGCAAAGGTCAAGGGTGAAATTACAGTCAGCATTCCGAATTTCAGGTTAAGAGCAATAATCAGAGCGAGAGGTACAAAAGTGCTAACAATTCTTTTGATGAGACAGAAGAAGTTACTATTTGTGCATGGTTGATGGTTATTGTAGCAGGAAATTCCGAAAAACAATTAGACCGATTTTCTTATGAAACATAATCATCATGATCGTATTAAAAGGATTAGCACACAAGATAAGACTTTTGACGTTCGTCTCACTTTCTCAAAAAGACGGAATAAATGGGAAAATTTTTATACTCTTTCTGAAATGGGCATTTTTGTGTCTGTCTGTCTGTCTATCTATCAGGATTCCAACGAATAATAATATTATGCAGCGTCATTCTTGCAACCCCGTGAGAAAGTGTAGAATACAAGTTTCTTGTTCAAGTCTTGCACCTAGATTGTGTACCGTGGTTGCTTTATGAAGAAAAGGATACCTATAGGCAGGATGGAGTTACAACGAGAGAATTTAATAAGACGCACTTTGCAATAATAGGTGGTACCTTTCTTGTGGTCTATAGAGATTCCATAGGTTGCTTTATGAAGAAAAGGATACCTATAGGCAGGATGGAGTTACAACGAGAGAATTTAATAAGACGCACTTTGCAATAATAGGTGGTACCTTTCTTGTGGTCTACAGAGATTCCATATTAAGCTCTTTCAAATGCTAAAATCTAGATGTAAATTTCGATACAGGTATTATTGCGTAAATAATGGTAACAACTGTTACGTGTCCTGCAGAAAAAAAACATCAACGGCTAAAAATGATATTTAATCTTGCTGGATACCTACCTAATTATTTTGCATAAAAAAATTGTTGCATGTTTTGGTCTTGTGTGTGTGTGTGTGTGTGTGTGTGTGTTTGGAAATGTCACCATTCGTGTGACTCGTTTCTGAATAAAGGGTTGTAAATTGGACTTGGCACTTTAACAAACACATCTACTTGTATGTTGTATATATACCACCTACCTTACAATACCTGCCTGAATAAATATCCACACACTGAGAATCATTCGATTTTACATTTCAGCTCTTGTGTGTGTTGCTGATGACTCAAACTGTTGGGATTATTAGCAGTAGCAGCATATGTATATATACACACACATACACGATTCTTCCATGAAAAGTTTGTCCCGTTTCTTTCTAACTCTCTCCATCCATAGCTTCCGTGTTTCTCTTTATTTCCGCAGCTAGAAAAGGGATAGCAAATAATGTCTGCATACTTTTTACACAAAAGTGTTTAACCATTTCTTCACTATTTGTTATCCTAAATGTCCACAAAGTTTCCTGTCTGGCATATCGTGTGGAGCCTCATAGGCGGAATCTGGGGGATTGCGTGACAAAAAACCAGCAGCAGCAGTACCAACTACCAACAACCATTGTTATATTTATACATGCATAAATATACATACATATATATGTACTCTCTCTCACTCTCTCTCTCTCCCGGTTTTACCCTTGCGGTGGGTATTCTACCGAAAATAAAGCCTTTTAACTACATTTATTTTATACATTTATAGGTACATACAAGGTGGTCTCTTTGCTTTTGGTCAGGCAGAGAAGTTTTGATGTGTCAGCAGCAGCAGCAACAGAGAGCAGCAAAACTCTCTTTTAGATAAACTCACGGAAGGTGTTGGTTTAGTAAAACTGAAAAAGGCAATAATACACACATAACAAGCAGCAGCAGCAGAATAGTACGAGTGCAGTTTGTGTAAAGAGAGAGAGAGAAAACTCCGAGAAAATCGATTCGCTTTTTCTCGTCATTTCCACACTTGCGGGTGTCTGTTTTGACACCCTTCCATACTCATATTATTATGGTCTCTTTCTATCTCGTAGGTGTTTTTGTGGTCTATCTCTCCTCATCTAACTTTATGTCTATGTCTTTTGAATACTTGTACCATGCATGTTATATGTGTGTATAAACGCAACCATTTTTGTTGCTCATTTTTTTTCTCTTTGCGCAGAGTTAAAGTTTATTTGATCCTTTGCAATAAAGTAATATGGGTATTAGGTGTATATATTTTGATATTTTTGTACACCTACACAACAAACAAAAAATTCATTTTGTAAAACTCTTCATCGTTCTCGTGAGTACATTATTACTTTTTGTTTGGGAATGGCCACCAAAGTTGTGGGACAGAAATAAACTTTTTGGGACATGCACACAAGACCCCAAATTATTATTTATCATTATTGTTATTTGTATTGCGTTGTTGTTGTTTGGTGAAATGAGAGACCACCATCATAACATTCAATCCAATAAATTCGATTATTTGATTTCACCTTCTCAGTAAAAACTTTATAAACAGTGGGGCATTTGTTATACAAAGCATATACTACCAACAAGTTATCATTATTTTTTTTAAATGACATACCACCGGAATGTACAGATACTTTAATCGGGCTACTAAAAACCGTATTTTGGTGCTCATTTTTTGTCAAATTATTAAGGAAGCAATACCTATAATTTCTCGGGCATAAACAAACCGTTACAAAGTAGTGTGTGCTTGCATGTTTTTAACAAAATATGTCATTTTTTATTTTTTGTTACCGACCTGTTTTACTTAAATGATGACAGACTTGTTTTGCTTAGGCATGTACTACATATAATATTCTGTTAACTTATAATTTGCATAATTAACTGTTGCTACTTTGGAACAACCACACGTTTAAAAAACACACATTTCTGAAAACAACCGAGAATTTACATGTTTATATGTACCCAAATAATTATGCCAAAAAAAATGACAGGCAGAAGGTAAAAAAATTCAAACTATATAGTTTAAACCGGCATTGCATTAATTTGATATTCCTTGCTTTATTGTTGGTTGCGTACAGTTTTTAACAAAAATTTGAATAGGTATTTTAGGTATGCAAAGAAAAGGCGTTGCCGATACCCTATGTAGAACAGAATTAGTACTCAGATTGGATTTTGGGACTTTTGCGGAAATTACGGAATAGTTGTATGATCGGTGGAAAAGTCAATGCCAAATTGTCAAATAATATAATATTTCACATAAATGCTTCATCAGCACAAATATATCCATCATCATAACTGCCTACGTTTTTCATGTTACTTGATCACATAAATTACGTCCTCTTCTTGTATTGTATACTTGGGCCTTTTATTAAATCCAGTTATGTATCATTCATTTTCCTCGTCAAGGTAGAATTAGACAAGAGAAAACTAGACAAAGGCGGTGTGATTCCGACAACAACAAGACAACACACTCAAATTCATATAAGCCCAGAGAAATAATAGAAATACATAACAAAACAATATTATTTATTAAAAAAAAATACTTCATCAATTCCTCGCATCGGCACCTTTATACCTACTTTCTTTTGACTATATGGCTTCCTTATTATGTTTATATATTACTCATGTATACATATGCTTGCTTATGATATGTGAATACATATAATATGATGAATATTATGTATGATGATGGCAAATGAGCTTATTCTAATGATGACGACCATTATCTAACTCTCATCATCATTATCTTGTAAGCTTACAAACATATTGTATTCAGACGGACGGACACACATCACATTTTCACATCGCATCCTTGTCGATCCGGCAAGCAGGTAGGAGAAACCAGAGAATAGGCAAACAAATGACTTGACATGATGACAAAAAGAAGGGAAATGGACTGAAGAATTTGATGAATATACAGACACACACACACTCACACACAACTACATTTCATTCGTATTAAATTAAATGTAAGCAAAAAAGGGGTATACCTATATGTTGTATATGTGTGCACACACAGTGAAGAAGAAGCCAACCAGGCATGATGATGAGTCGTCGTCATCGTCGTCATTTATATGATGTTTGATGATGAAGGATTCCATCCATGCTTCCATTATATTATTTATTATTCTTTTATGGAGACATTGTAGCATGAAAGAATAATATAATTTGATGAAGGAGGTGGGCCAACGCTGTCCTTTAAGCAAGAATGAAATTGGACAAGTTGCATTCACATGGCTTTCCTCTTTTTATACCATTCTCTCTCTCTCTCTCTCTTCATTTTTTATTTATCATCATCCTTTTGCTTTTTCTCTATTTCTACTACTACTACTACTACTGCTACTATTATCACCGCATCTATTCCTAATTTTCTTTACATTTTATGCCATATAACCCATTATGTATACAAATATACATGCATGCATGTTTTCTGTAGTTGCAGGAAAAGCGATTAGATGTTATGATGATGATAGAATATAAATAGTCTAAGAAAAGCGAGAGAACAAAAATATGTAAAGGAAAAGTGCTTTATTAGTTCCTTTATTGTAAGCCATTAAGACATACAACAACAACAAAAAACCTTTTGCATTTTATATTTATGATGATGTAGTATCAGTGAAAACTCCAGTAGGAAGTAATCAAGCAGGATTAACGACATTTATGCTACTGGTGTACACGCATCCAAGAGAAAAACATACTTTTATGTACAAAATACACTTTTGATAATTCAACACAACATTCTTAAAAGGGAATTCATATACATATATTATGAAGGAATATATGTTTTTCTGCAATTTAATAATAATAATATAATCAACAACCACGAAAAAAAATATTGTCGGTAATGAAGTAATTTTGACGGAATATAAAGTTTTAAAAAGAAGAAGAAGCTCTGCTAATTTTGTACAGAAAATCAGGTATATTTTTTTACACCGCAAACTTGTCAGAGATACAGAAAATGACTGTATTATCAATTCCGAAATGGATACATGATACATATGTCTATACTATTACATTAGATATTCTTATAAGCATATATATATGAATCGATGTAACGTGCAATAAAATAATGTTTGTTATCAAGAAATTTTCTGCAAAGCATCCTCATATATCATCATCAAGTAAAGCCAGTTTAAAACTGGAATCAGTCATCATCATTTTAGTTTCAAGTTTCTTAAAAGAGCCTTTTTTGAGTAGAGTAGCAAGATATTATTGGTTATTAGCACTACACAACACACACACACACGTCTTTTCTCTTCTTATGCAGTAATGATCCATTCGAGCCTGTTTAAACCATTTATCATCACTCCAGTTAGCCATCATCATCATCATTGCGGCAAATTCTTTTTGCCTTGTCATTTCAAACAAATAAAAGGATTGTTATGTTTTGTTGTGTGTAGTGGTCTCAAGTAACACTTGTTCTTGATTTGTAAAAAGGAGCGTAATGCACCAAGGCAGACAAGTACGTGTGAAACAGTAAACTTGTGTTCATTTCATGATGTGCCGAAAAAGGTGAGTAGTAGTAGTAGTGGTGGTGGTTGAATGAGTGAGTGAAGAGTCGTCGATATGACTCCTTTTGCTTCATTAATGTCTTGTATGTTCTTCTTTTGTTGTACTTGTGTGTGTGTTGCTGATGATGACTTGGAAATTGAAGAAGTTGATGTAATTGGGTGATAATGTTCAAATTCATTTCTGTTAGAGTCATCTTTCCGAAAGAATTGTTGAGCACAAACAGCACAACACACATTAGTTAAAGGCATCATCATCATCTTCAGTATCATCATGAAATGTATATACCCATATGTTATATACTTGCATACATACAATACACACATTATTATATAACATCATTTAATATCAAAGTTGATTTTGATGATGAGTATATACACAGGTAGTACATGCACACGTTTTTACCATTGCCTTTCATCTTTATTCCTTCCGAGTCATTTTTCAAACGACTCCTTTTGCCTTTCATCATCATTACAAAATGGCATTGTGGATCTCTTCTTTTTTTTGTTTGATGTTTGTTTTCGATTTCCTTCAGCGTACATTTTCTTGCTCCGTTACCCGACGTCATCAGGGAAATGTGTGTACATATAAAAAAGAGAAGATGACGGCACAGGTCGATGATGTGATAGAAGATCTTTCTCTCTCTATCTCCTGCCGATGTGATGCCACTGATGCCTAATGATTTCAGACTGGAGCCACTCTTATGCCATTGACTTGACTGCCTCGACATGGACACATTGGTGATGTTATTGGGCGTGAACTTAAATGTGCATTTACAAATGACTCGGAAAAAAGATATGAATCTTTATGTGCATTTACTGCAGGATCGTGATAAAACACTATTTATAAGCAGCAGCAAAGGTACTTATAAAAGAATTATCAAAATGACGAAGGGATTTTAATAAGAATACAATAATATTTTATCAGGTAGCTAAAAAAACTACCGACACATATTATGAATCTGGTTATGTGTGTACACATACTTTTTGCAGTGCACAACAGTGTTATTTTTTTAATACAGAATTTTTTTGTGTGCGTATATAAACAATAATCAAGTCAAGTCAGACTACTACTACTACTCTACTGCAACCAAGTTTTTTATTACTGCCTTTTGTAATTATTATGAAAATTCCAAACTGTCACGTTTACAAATTACAGAGAGTAATAATTTTCCTGTTCATTTGAAGTATGTAGTGTATCATTAAATTATTCTTTGGGTTACAGTTGTTGTTGTTATTGTTCCGTTGTTTTCATGTCCTTTTTATGTACCACATTCATTATTTTTTTCATTTGTTCAACAAAAGCAAAACAGTATCTTCCCCATCAACAAGTGCCACTTGAACTTGAGTGCTACTTCTTGTAACAATTTTACAATACTAACCATGCATATTATTATTGTAGTTTTGTGCTACGAATATCTGTTCTATTTTCTTATCACTCAATCAGTATCTTCATATTATAATTGGGATTTTTAAGGCTATTAATACTTATATACGGAATCAAAATGAAGCAAGTTAAAAACTTTTTGTTACTCATTGTTGAAATATAAATACTGAACAATGAGATAATTATCATGTACGAAAAAGTATAAAAATAAAAGCCATTTTAAAGAGATGATTACGCTATTATTGAAATCAGAGGACCTGAATTTTAAGATCAAAGTCTGGATAAGCTTTCATTTGATGTAACATCTACCAAAAAAAGTCTGATTTGCTTTGGGAAAGAAAAACTGAAAAGTCCAACAAGCAACAACAGTCCAACTGAACAGTCAAACAAATATGCATACAAATATAAGCGGTCTATGGTTTTTCGACTTTTTCATACACAAAGAGAGAGAGAGGAGAGAAAGAAAGAAAATGAAACAAGAGAAGAGGGGAATATATTTTCTCTTCTCACTTTTCCGAGTCACAGCATGAGGTTAATTGCAAGCAGAGAAGTGTGCCCTTGCCTTGATGCGCTATCTTCTTTCCAACAACCAAGATTATTTACATATTATTGTGATCATCGTGGTGCAAAACCATGAAAGAAAAAAAAACTTTGTAAAAGCTTTTCAGCAAGCAAAGTATGCATCATGTTTACGGTACTATATCATTAGAAAATTACTCTGATTTAATATTCAAAAGTAGAAAGCAGCATCACGACCACACGACTCTGTAATATTCGTTCTGTATGGTCCGATGCGATGGTGTATATATTTGAGAGAAGTGTAAAATTTTAGTGTATTCAAATAGATAAGGACGGTGGATTTTGATAATAAAAAAACGAGTTGAGAGATATATGTGTATTATATTATAAGATGTGCATATTGAATATGTACATGAAAGGAAACGACGTGGAAAAGTTCATAGAATTAATTTCTACATTGTTGTTATTGTATCGCATGGTTTCGTTTGCCCCTGGAGGGTGAAGATATTAAAATGATAAAAGACAAAAAAAGTAGAGAAGAGCAAAACTGGAAATCGGTCTGAAATTAGGATGATATTGTGTTCTATTTGGATGTTTAACTGATTACTTGTTTTGTCCTTGCCCACTGAGTCAAGAAAATTACACCGCCAAATATATATCCTAGTGCGATGTGTGGTGGTGGTGGTGGTGGTAATACTGTTGACTGTGAATGAACTGCTGCTGCTGCTGCATCTCTTGTAGTAGATATGTGTGATGATGTGGATGGCGAGGATGCCACACCATGCCGCTCGCCTGGCTGCCACTGTTTTTACTGCTTTTTCCGTTTGGATGAATAGATTAAATGGGTCGTTCCACCGAACCGCAGTCCACTGTAAATGAGCTATGATGATGTAAAAAGAGAACCAACCATATATATATACTCCTGCTGATCTCCTTTCATCCTTTTGTTACAAAATTCATATCAACATGCATGCATGCGTTTGACTTTGCATACAATATTTTTGTAATGTGTTAAATACGAAAAATAGCCATATTATATTTGTGCACATAGAAGTGACAAGAAAGGTGATGTGTACCTTCTCCCATGGTCATGTATCTATTCTATCGACTGTGATGATGATCTATCAAAGTGAGCTGAGCAAATCCCAAATTACTTCCAATGAACTGCTCAAACGTCAGCCTGACTGGGAAATTTGCGTTATTGAGTTCTCATGAATTTGCTGAAAAGTGTCCATGCAATCGGGATTAAATTGAGATATTTTTGGGAAACTTGAAGACTACACAATATTTTATTTGAGGTTGGAAAATTAATGTGTAATAAAGATTCCGAAATTGTAGTGAAATAGTATACAAATGAACCTTCAGAACAGATCATATTAAAGGTATACCTACGTAACAATAATTATAACATGCAGTTCAAAGACGTTACTGCACAAAGTTTAATTCAATTGAAATCTTTTATTTTTTAATGATTTTCCCCTTTCATTTCTTTTCTCCACACACATTTCCCAATATTTGTTTGGCAAATGGAGGGGATTCCATGAAAAGATTTAGTGTAAAAATCAAAATGCTAGAGAATTTGACTTTTTGACAAGAAAATTCATGCATGCGCGAGCCTGCAAGCTATTATTTTCGGAGAAATACAAGTTGCCTCTTTTACTTAGCCAGTGTTTTTGTAAAAGGTATAATAAACTGGCAAACTCTGCATAATATGATATGTGGTGTTTATGTACAAAATGCATGTCTATGCAGCAAGGGAAAGATGATATCTTTTGATATGGTGGTAGTAGTGGTGATGTATTTAACACTATATTATATAGTGATAGCAATTATGCTAGTATAAAAGGTCTTTTTCTCTCTTTTAGCCTTACTGTTTTGTTTCGCAAAACTGTTTGGTCGTCCCCATTTCGTTTTTTAATATTTCTTTGATAAAAATATCCCAAGTTTGTAAATATTTTGCTTAATTACTGGTTACATAAAGAAAATTTGCAATTCATTAGAAACCGCTTTTAGGGCAAGAAAGCACATATACACCACATTGCCCATAAATATTTTGACCATTATTCCATCTTTAAACATGGAAATTTTGATGATGATGATGATGAAAGAAAACCCCTTTTTAAAATGTTCTAAGTATGTAGGCTTTTTTGGAAAAGTAAATTGAATAGTCCGTCACGTACGTCAATCCTTTTACAAATTGAAGACTACAACAAGCATATATACCAACAAAATAGTATTTTTTTTCCTGGACGGATATAAACTCTAAAACATTTACCAACCTTTGCGAGCCTATTTTCTTTCAAGGATCTACATTCCATTCTTGATATATACATATTTTTTATCCAGAGGGAGCGTAATATTATGTGTAGATAAACAAGTGGATTTATACAAGTTATACAATAGTCATTTCTACAAGTACAATAAAAAAAAGAAAACCAGTGGGGTCCCTGAATATATGTATAACTAATGTGGCTGTGCAGTAGTAGTAGTAGCACAGTACGTAGTACGTGCATTAATATAATATGTTGTAATATACCTCGGGCAACATCTGGCTAGCAGGTTGCTCATTGCTTTTTTGAGCCTCTTAACAAAAATGAAAAATATTTTCAAAACAAGAAAATCTCTGACTGTGAATCTACTTAATATGGAGTTTTGGAGTAGATATGGTTTTAAAAAACTTGTACCTATATACCATTCTTTAATGTGTTCCCTGTTTATATGTGCTGCTCATATATTCACATAATAGCCATACGGGATTTTTAGTAGGTATGTTATAATATATGTTTGTTTGTGTGACCAAGCAAAGTAAAAAGGGAATATAATATAAGGATGATGATGATGATGATGATGAGAGATCAAGAGATGATAATTTTTTTCACTAGGGATTATGCCGGATTGGTTGATGATCATGATTGTAAAGATGGGATGTTTCCGCCCACATCTGTAGACAAGGTTGACCCAAACGCACATTTTATTGTTATGTGCTTGAAATGATAAAAAGGTTTAAAAAAGTTTTGATTATATATGCATCTTGTTGCATATAATATATAACAGAGTCTAATTGCAAAGGGAAAAAAGAAGTTAACTTAAATATATTATAATATAACAAAATAATCATTTATTTTTTTACATGAAGGTCTACTACACATAAAATGACTCATGACAAAAACAACAACAATAATAATAAAAATAAAAGAAGAATATTTTTTCATATATGTGTATATTGTCAGTTTAAAAAAGATGTAAAAAATATTTATAATATGCAAAGCAAATGATTCTTGTTGGATTTTTATTCAGGTGTAAAATAATTGTAATATGTGAGGGTGAGTTGGCTTGAGTGAATGAGTAAAGTAAACGCGTACACACTAGCCAAGCCGTCGTGTCAACTAATATGGTGGTGTTTGGCTATAATACTTGACGTGTTTAGATGAGGGAAAAAAAGAATCCTGCAGGCGACATGACATATTGCAGCTCAGCAAGCAAAAGCTATTGTTATTTTCCATCTTGTAAATTTAAATACTTTTCTTCTTCTTTTTATCCAAGTGGTACCTATAATAAAATTTTATTTTTAAAAAAGCAACCTGGTTAACTAGTTAACTGGCATGTGGATTTGATAGANTAAAATTTTATTTTTTAAAAAGCAACCTGGTTAACTAGTTAACTGGCATGTGGATTTGATAGATGGATAAAAGTATTATAATCAGAAATTTGACACCAATTCAATTTTGCTTTTTAGAAAACTGTGCAAACTATTTTTTTTATCTTACAGTTTCGGGAAATATGAAGCACGTACATACGTGAAGCTATGTATAAAGAATCTCTTATCGACATTTGTTACGCAGACATCTCTGAATTAATGACTTTTATAATGGCGTTTCGCTCTCTTTTAAGCATATCCATAAATCTATAAAAAATTAATACATAATATGTATATACCTGCACAAAATATTATGCATGTAGCCATAAACTATAGTATCATATCACACCATTTACCTTAAGGGAGATTAAATTTTTTTTATGGACTATGAAGACCATAACATGCATCGTAAATGACATTAACATTTCATTAACTAGAATCATCCAACAACCAATAGCATCTTCGATCGTTACATTTTATTCTGATGTAGGATTTCATTCTGTATGGTTGGATGATGGTATAATATATGCATATGGCAAGTTACCAGATATATTTCATTTCCCCATCTGTTATGCAAAATAAAAATTACGTCTATATTGCAAGTGTGTGTTATCAGATCAGTTTATCACGTGTTTCATTTAGATTATATTATTTTACGAGTGACTCAATATGGTATTGTCCCTCCTTGTCTTGCTCCAGTATAAAATGCTTAAAACATTTAATAAATAAAACATTTATATTTTTAATGTAATGTGATTCAATAAGACTAACTTTCAATAAAAAAATATGCATAGCATTAAGTAAAGCATGG
>JAHZNC010003020.1:0-15793 GCA_027744095.1 Zhuqinia jingwanae
TTCGCCAATAACCGGAGACCAGACAGTCATAATATATTTTACTTCAGGCTATGGTAATCTATACACTACATTGATTTGCTTTGCTTGCTCTTACCACACACAAAAAACTAGAAAGTAAGAAAGCAAACAATGAAGAGAATGAGCTTTGTACAAAGTCTTTTTTTTATGCCAAAATCAACCTGCACTGCTTTTTTTTGTTAGACGTCTCTAGTAAGCTGAATAGAGTATGTATGCATTAAACTAGGATCATTATTTAAGAGAAGGATGTTTGGCCAAACAAAATAAAAAATATATTTTGTATTCGATGGGCGAGGGTGATCATTGATCATCAACAAAAAGTCTTGGTATGCATGTATGATGCCAAGTCAGTACACTAACAACAACCACCAGCCATTAAGATGATGTTGTTGATGAAGAAGGAGAGCTTTCAAAGTAAAAGTGCAAGAAAAACAGAAAGAATGTACATGTATTTATGTTTTTGGGGAGTATGGTAGTAGTTGTATAAGCGAAAGAATAAGTGAAAGTGGATGTAAAAAAAAGTTTGTACGTACTTAATATCCGCGCTATGAGGAAATTTTCATTAATATAAAAACTACGTACTGCGTTTCATCATTACGAAAAAATAAACACAAAATTGAAGTGTGGTTTGTGACGGAGAAGGAAAGGTATAAAAATACCAAAGTTAAATACTATATATTATAATTTTAATAATTACGTATACTATACACGTATGATGGATTAGTTACATTCTGGTGACACCACACAGGTCGCAGAGAGTATTCATACAACAACTGACATCTTTTCCCAACATCATTCATTTTAGTCAAGTAGACAATAGCTATAGTAGATTACATAGTTTGTATTCATGAAAAGATCTTCATTTCCATACATATCATTCATCCATCCTTGTCCAGGAAGTATTGACATAATAATATCATATTACTTTATAGTTTGTTATGGGCACATGAACTGGGAGCAACATTTTATGTATAAAAAATAGTGGACCTTTTTTTGTTTTTGCCACGCTTCTTCCATGTAAGTTACGTGTCATGTGTGGATAAAAGTGCAAAAATATGGAATGTGTATATTTGTGTATTGTGTACACAGATATACATATGTATTTGCATTTACAAGTTATGAATATACGCCTACCTGGAGCAACGATGTGATAAATACAGTCAAGGTGTGGTAGATTGAAGTAGGGAAAATTGGGCGTGTGAATAGTTTGATCTCCTAGCGGAAACGGGCTCCCAACGAATCCAGCCATTATAGTTTTCCCTGACATACAGCTCGTCACGTCCACCGCTCGCCAAAGTAGTTCGTAGCCGGTGAAAGTATTGGAGAAGTCGGTATGAAAAATGACATCCACTTCATTGGATGCTGCCACATAGTCTAGCCTGTACACAAATAAACACAAAATATAAAGCGCTTATCTGAATGTATTTACTCTGTAGAATCCGGCAGTAGACAGGTATTTACGCAGTAAGCATACTAAATAGTAAAAAAAAAACAAATACTAAACCCTGGAGAAAAAAAATTCTGGTTAGTGAACCCCAACGTAGGCACACAAAAATATATATACCGTATTTTGTATTTACGTCGGACAGTTTAGAAACCCTGTCTATCAGCATTAAAGATATTCTTTACGACAAGCGCAATATTTCAAAAGCCGTAATTTCTGTGTTTTATATATTTTTAATCCTTTGTGTAATATATTTACAGAAATATTTTAATGTTGTGACCATAAAATTTAATACTTTAGATGTGTAATGCCTAGTTCTAGATTAAATATTAGTGGTAGGATCATTAAAACTAGCGAGTCCCATTGTTCGACCGGAGTAGGTATACCTTTTGTCTATTTCTATTTATTCCACTGTCTTTGGTTAACTCTGGTGGTAGAGCTTGACGTGAAACAAAATACAACTCTAGAGGCTCACGTACTCCATTAAATAGATAGATCCATTAAAAAGCAGACCAGCGCATCAGCGAAACGCCAGTCGCCACCTACATATCTTTATAGTACTTAGTGCATTTACGGTAGTCGGCAAGATCTACAACCTTTTTAAGCAGATGTAGGTATATATTATAACATAGGTAAACTCTTCGCGTGTGTTGGTTACATAACAGCTATACAATGTAAGCGAGAATTAGAGTGGGCTATGGTACTGCCGTCTCAAATTTCTCGCAAAGTTGTTAGAACCGAAAAAGATCAGATCAGAAAATGTTTTGTAAACTGTATTTCATCGGCATTGCACACACTTGCACACTAGTGTTAACGTTAACGATGGTCGGTCAGTGTGGTCTGTGTAATACAGATACATACTGTGTATCGTGTGCACTACGGTTTGAGAATCTCATATTTCGCGTACCCAAAAATGCCTAACCTAAGTTAACAATTCATTAATTTATCCTGCTGTGAGAGAAAGATAAACATTCATTTTGGGTTTCACAGTAAAGTCCGTTTAAAATATAATAATAATATATATCAACTAGTCAGGTTAATGTTACAGGTCAATGNATTAATTTATCCTGCTGTGAGAGAAAGATAAACATTCATTTTGGGTTTCACAGTAAAGTCCGTTTAAAATATAATAATAATATATATCAACTAGTCAGGTTAATGTTACAGGTCAATGTTCAACGATCATGATATTAGGACAAAAAAACAGAGCATTTTTTCTGCATTTTGTTAATATAAAGTTCAGTAACATCAGAATATAAAGAACACCAATTCACAAAAGAGTCTGTATTACATCAGAATTGTGTTTTTAGGGGGAAAATTCCATGCACGCGCTTAGTTGACTGCGAAGATATGCTGCTGATTATTTGCGTCATTTTTATCATGTCACGCTGACCCTTTCATTTTTTGCAATACATGCGGTAAAAGTATATATTTACGCATTCTTCTACTCTCTTTTTTTATGTGTCCTAAAACTGTTATCGTGGTGGACGTATGCTAAAAATGGATTTGGTAGGCCTAAATAATAATTTGGCGTACGCGTCGTATTGTTAAAACACACGCTTTCTCACTTTCCACATTTTCGCAGTTGCTTTCACTTGAGAGTACGTACGGAGAGCAGACAAGGTGGGGTAAGCTGAGCAGTACCTAATCCACCAACAAGAGAATTTAGTAGGCTCCATATAGAATCCGTACACATAGTTGGTACGTCTTGAATTGGGATTTTTGGGGGGTGCGTAAATGAACTTGTAGGCACACGCACAAAACCAACAACCAAACACGCTAGCAGGTCGTTAAATTTTACAAACATCTTCATTCACGGTTTCTTCAGGTTTACATTACAATGGCGTAATATAAAAGAAATGGAAAACATTATATCGCCCATCAGGGAGATTACCCAGTTTCATACTAAACTGGGTATATATGCATTGTAAATTCTTGTTGATAAATAAATTTACACGTGTAGTAGAAGTAGTAGTAGTGATAGTAGTAGTAGTTGTAGGGTTTCACCTTGCTCCGTATTCAATTAATCACGAGCACCGGTTTTACAAACGTGAAGATAAGAAAGATATAAGAGTATTGGAATTGACTTCAAGGTTGGTTCTAGCAGCTTACCTGTTCAGCTCATCTCTTTGATAGCTTCCACAAAACCTTGTCCGATTTTTTGTATTTCGATCTACAATTTCGACATAGTCGTAAAGACAATTCTCCTGGGGCTCCACGTCCATATGAGAAAATCGGATTACGATTTTTGTGGATTTGGGTGCAACCAAGTGGTTCCGATGATCCATGTTATTGACATAACTAGATGGGTAATTGGGCGATGCTAATTTCCCACCGGTACCCGAGAAAGTTCGATTGAGGACTTGGCGCATCTCCACTGTAATGAATATGAAAAATAAGGGAAAGCGATAAAGTTAAGCTCATACCATATTCATGATTCAACCTCCTATTAAAATCAACAAGCATCACATTCATAAGAAGAGTTGCTCTATTTGTAGCGTAATTTTTAAGTTGCTTTTCTGTATTTTTAAGCTGAATTTGTATAAAAGTACAAAAGTACATTAAAAAACAATTTCATGTTACTTGTTTTCATGTTTTTTGTTGCATAATTTTATTCATTTCTTGAAAAAAGTTCTGGAAAGTTTAACGTTCAAAGAACCGGAAGAAATTTTTCTTTCTCCTTTTCTCCTTCCAAATGACACTCTGTTGTTTTAACAGATGCATTGCATACAAAAGAGAAAATAAAGTTTTCAAAAAGTAAAAGTTTAGTTTATGAATGTACAATGCGCGGAATAAAATAAAGGTCATGGGTGTCTTATTTTATTTTGGAAAATATAAAATGCGGATTAGATTGATGAAAGCATTTTCTCGTTTGCTTATTTCCCCAGAGACGCAGATGATGGTAACAAATGGGGCAACCAATTCTGCTAGTGTGTAGCAAATGTATGTAGATGTGCTTCATCACATGTTGATTGATTTTTTGCAATTTCTGTTAACAAGTTGAAATAATAGATCTGTAGAATAACAATAGAGCTCAGAAGACCCGTATAACTGTCTGTATCTAATATGTACTACATAAGTGCATAATATATCAAATTAAGTTCATCCGTTACAAGTGAGTAATGTAAATAGTTAAGAAACAATTGAAAACTAATTTCAAATTAAAATGTTATTTTTTATACTACCAAATCGGTTGTCGAAATTATTTTGGAGTACCTACTAATCACTATAAAAATGTAAAAACGGAATTTGTTGTTATAAAATTTGCAAAATTGTTTACATTGCTGATGACATTAAAAAAAATTAATAATTGAAAACTGAATAATGTTATAAAACAGTAAGATTCATTTTTTTTGCAAGCTAAAGTCCCTTTTCTTAACATTTGACCTTTGAATCTCTGTGAAGATAAAATATTTTAAACATGGATTACCTTGACAATTTCATTGGACTTTTGTACTCATGTACATGAACACTGCACACGTTGCTACTAATTGGTATAGGTATATTATAAAGTTTATAGATGTACGCAGTCGGACGTACGATTGTAAATGTAAGGACTAGTCTTCCTTTGATAGCTTGATCCAATAAGCCTTTTTTTTATCTAAATCTTTAAAGAACTGCTCAACAAGAAAAAATGTAATCCTCTTTTTGTAGTCATGCTTTGAATACTGAGGTCCAGACACAAATTGGAAAGATCTTCCTTTTACACACGAGAGCTTCCAGTACATTAAATTTTTCCTTGCATCTCCATTTTCGTAGAAAAATACAACAACATCCTTTTCAAGGTTGAATACATCTCCGTCTTAACATTGAACATTATGCTTCTCTGTTGACTAGGTTTGCTTTTAGGTGGAGTACTCAACAAAATGTTTTTTCCTTTTTCCGGTCTGACTAATTCACCTGCTGCTGCTACAGTACAGGTAGCATAATAAAAATAATAGTATGCTTGTGTGTGTGAGTGATTGAAGTACGTAAAGTGGGACAAGATTCAATACACAATCAGTCCCAAATTGATTTAAAAAAAAGTTACTTCACCACTATGTTGACGGGACGAGGATGACTGATTGAATAGAACTCGGTTCAAGCCGGTTTTTTCAACCTGTTTCTGATATTTTTCATTATATGTATGGTTAATGATCCTGATTTTGTATACGTAACATCTTGATTTTATTGATCAATGCAAAAATGAGACACGATGTGTGAGTGTGTGAGTCTACATTCACAAACCGGACGAACGTTACTTTCCCTTTCAAAAGAGAGAGTGAGAGTGTGATATATGTGCTATTTATGTGTAAGTTTATGTTTGTACATATAATTTGCTTCGTTTTTCTCCCAAGAACTACAATATCACTTACAATATATAGCCTTTAACGTCTTACCGATTTCCTTCAAAGAAAGATACAAGAGTCGAGACTTTGACTGTGACTTGGGAAGTTGATGGGGAAAGGCATGCTCGAAAGATACAGAATCAGTGGACATCAAAAAAAGGGTTTCTCAAAGGAAGAAGGAGGCACACAGACTATACAAAGGAAAATTTAGAAGGGGGAAAATAAGGGAAAAACCTTCCATGAAGACGACATGACAAGTATGGTGATTTTGAGATGCTTGCTTACTCACCACTCTTGGCCTACATGAGTGATTGCGATAAGGCTTTTTTTTGTCCACATAAAGTGTGTTTAGTTAGGTGTACGATATATACATACCTACATATATATATTTATATTTATACAGGAAACTTTTCTTCTTCTCTTTTGCAAAATAGTGAGCTTTAGTGCAGCTTATATGAGAACTTGACTGAGATATGGTGTATGTGTAAGGTTTTTAATATTTCAGTAGTAGAACATCCCCAGAGGGATGAGCACAGAACTGAGAGAGCAACATTTATGCCAAGACGTGATATAGCCATGGTTGGTATCAGCTCATCAGGTAATGTTTCCAAGTCGTACAAAAATGCGAGAATTTCCTCTTTATATATCCTCTTTCCTTTACACATAAAAGATGAAGATTCCAATAGCGTACATACCTAAAAAATTCTTGTTTCTTTTTTTTGCCTTTTCGACTTTTGACACATCTTTTGATCATCAAAAAAACTACATCATGCGGTAACAAAGTAGAAAAATGTATAACAAGGCAAGAAACAAAACATGGTGATCTCTCTCTCTCTCTTTTATAGTTATGATTTACTAGCTTGCTATCATCTTACGCAACATAAAACCCACGTGAAGGATTAACTGTCATCATATCATCATGTAAAAAATTATATAACAAATTATACTGCTGATAGGTACATGCTAAATTAGTGAACGAACGTATTGGTACATAGTATGTTCGAAATATAAATATGTACATATATTTGAAAAAGTGATATGTCCAGATTAAAGGATATGTTTTCAATGTACAAACCTTGAGCTCGTTTCTTGCAGATATACCCAGCATTTTGACTGCATTCAGTGAGTCGCCAAGCTAGATCTCCTTTCCCACCGCCACCATCATGTCGGTAGACAGAAAGGCATCGAAAGTCATAGCGTGTTTGGAGATCTGATGGATGAAAGCCTGAAAAAGAAATTATGTAAACACAAGTTTATTCCATTTGAATAATTTAAACAATGTGAAGGTGAACGCAGTTTTTCTTCAATGATGAACGTCGTAAACTAAATTTCAATGTATGTACATGGTTAATTTCGGATACATAAGATTTTTAAGTTTTTCGGTTTGTTCGCACGATAATAAATTTTAGCCCCGAGCAATACAAGTCCATTATCATTGATGCCATCATTTATAGATTTTTTATGTGATAACCTCACTGTTTAATAATACATTACATGGTTTGGGTTTTAAATTACCATATTACGCATATTCTCGCTTTCCGCTCTAATTACCTTCTACTCTCGTCACTAATGTTGTAAATATTAAATTGATGGAGAGAGATGTGAGGTGACATGAATACCCATTACGAGATTTTTCATCTTGGATTAGTTTTCAAGACTAAAACAAGTTTCACTTCACTTTAGACTTTGATAAATTAGTAAACTACTATGCATCTTTCTTTCCATTATTCAGCTTTATAAATAAATGTGTGGGTGGTAATTCTAATATGCTAAACACAAACAATGCTATTTGATAACTGCCGTTCATTTTTCAGTAAGAAGCTTACGTACAAATACTATATAAATGTGATTACTAAATTATGAGTATTAGCAATACTTAAACATAAATCTACTCAATGCAGCAGCCTTTTTCGGGCACTCTCTATTCAGTTCAGAAGAGTGAAGCAGAAAAAAACTCAAAGTAGCAGAAAGAAAAGTATTACGCAAAAAGATGGAGGATAAGATAGTACTACATTAATTCCTCAAAATATATGCAAAGTCGTCCACTACGTATATATGTTTTTTAACATTTTATAATATTTCTAAAGTTTTCAATGGGCTATTACTCAATTTACAGAATGGGCATCTTAACTCTTTTTGGTTGCTCTTTACGGTCCCGGTCGTCAAACTTTTAAAACATACAATGACGACTGGAAGATACAAGGTATTAGATGTGGAAAATGGAAACCGGAAAAACTTCCCTTTTTTATGAGCAACACACTAGAAAACATTAGTATTACGTTACGAGAGGTTCTCGGACTGAATGGATGACAAAGCCGCTTATAAGACACGAAAGACAAAGACGGCCAAAGTAAAAGCAAACAGTTATGGATTAGCTATAAGCCATCAAAATGGCAAATCCTTTCGTTTTTTACCGATCCAATATTCTCTATATTATGAATGTACCACTTATATATAGCTGGCGTTTCTTATTTTACGTATATTACTTAGGCACGACACACATGAGAGAAGTAATAAAAAAAAATTCTATAGGAAAAATAATTACGTGCATCAGTCAGGCACGGGAAAAATATAAGGCACACGCACATCATCATCATCATCATGATACACGTACCTGAAAAGTTGAATGGCATATGATCAACCCATCCCAGTTGGTTATGTTGGTCGATAGATCCGCCGAGCCAGTAAATGGATTTTTTATCATAATCAGGAGCAGACAGCAGACTTCGAGTCAGAAAGCCCCATTCTCCGGTTGATATTACGCTTGCCAAGTTGCCCTGAAATTTTTTTTTATATATACATTTCCCGAAATAACAATATGCATAAATTTTACGAAGACTCCATAATAAATTGAATATGACAGAGAAAGTAACACTGACAGTTGCGTTTTATCTCAAGTAAAGTATAAAAAAAAGCTCCTGATAGAATGACATGTGGCAAAAGCAAGCATATTATATGGGTATAAAAGCAAAAAGCATAATAATAGTATTCCCAAGAAACACTTCTTCATTGACGATCTTATCTAAATCGAAAAGACTACCTACCTATATAGCATTCCCGCCTTCCCACTTCAAATTTATATTATATAAAATGTCATTAATTTTTTTTTGTGTTCTTTCACTCCTTTTCTGATCAGCGATAAAGTAATAAACTCCTACATGAAAGTTTATCACAGAACCAAATACCATCAACCAAAGTAATTTTCTTATTCCAAGTTCAATCTATTATCATTTCCCGCATTTTCTTCACTTTGAAATGAAATTATGTACTTCTTGTAACTTTAGCTTTAAAAAAGAGTATCATCATCATCATTATCATCCATTAAGAAAGGGATCGAAGATGTCTTGTAGGGTAAATAGATTTGTTTTTACATTTTCATTATATTACATAATGGCATTTTGAATGAAATCAGGTGTTTCAAGGGATGTCAAATGTAAAAGGTTTTAAATTATAAAAACACTAAAAAATATATCATCTCGTAAAAAAATAACCTATGTAAATGAATGCCTTATTATTATTTTTATAATTATAATTCATCTAAACCCAATTTACTGCACGTTACTATAAATCGATTCATATTACCAAAAAAAAATATTAATTTGTCGAAAGCATGTTTACAGACAACATCAAAATATAATATTCAATAGGTACTATACTCACCTTGAGTGTGGAACAGATCTGATGAGCAGTAGACCAAGGCACGGCCGGAAATGAGACGGCTAAATAACAGTGATTTCCATATCGTCGCATCTGCTGTTCCATACATTGTTGGTCCGTGTCTGGAAGAACGTTATTATTATCACCGATCATTAAATTTCTCCACGAAAATGTATAACGAATTCACGTTCACGAAGCTTACAAAATGTTACTTCAAAACTCTATACAATTAGTATGTTTGAGTGTATAGGGTAAATTTCCCTTTGGTCACACCCACACACAATTACAAGCAAACAAGGGCCTGCGTAAAAACTGCGTACTTGACGGTAGTTTTTGGAAAACAATACATAAATACATAATTTGACAATCATAATTGTTGCGACGAGTGTACAATTACAGCCATTATAATCTTCAATGCTGGCCGTGTCAAATTGCTCCATAATATCGCATTTTTTTTAAAATACTGCGATAAACATGCCTCATAATAAAACAGACTCGGGTCAAGGGTGGATATAAATTAATTTCGCAGCTATAATGGTTTTATAAGTGAACCATTTTTCTCCACATAATGGATGAAAAATAATTTGCAGAAAAAGGGAGAGAGAAAAAAAATCATTTTTTATATTGCGTGGCACGTAAAACATTATCTATAATTATTATTGTTCCATTTTACCTCCCATTTCCGTTTGGCTCTCTATTCAAGATGAAAATTGTAGGTGAGTATATTTTTTTCGGAGAGAGAAGAAGAGTGAGGATGGGTTTCAATTCGGATTGAGTGCAGAGTGCTCGTGTGTTGACAGATAGGGTTGGGTGATTCCGCCATGTATACAAATTATATGTATAACGTCATCATGCAATGGGAAGATTAAAATGAATTCATGCATACACAAGACAAAAAAAAAGAAATAAAGTAATTGAAAGCCAGCTTATATTAATGATATCCACTCATTTGAAACAAACTGTGAAATAAAGAGAATAAAAGTAGAAATGAAGTGGGGCATTGCAAAGCTAAATCATACAAAAAAGGACAGAGCAAAGCTAATGTTGATTGACAAAACGACAAAACAAAGAAGCAAGGCCAACAGGGAAAAGGACATTAACATTTTTTATAATACGTACAACGTACAATCAATAGCAGAAAAGCAAAACGCTCAAAGTTTGCTCGTTGAAATGAAACAATAGGAAAAGAAGAGATGATTCACATACTAAAATAATTATAATTACAAACATTTGATGACAACGCCCCTTAAACTTGAAAACAATTTCGGTTGCTACTGTTTTGTAATACTTTGGATAATCATTAAAATTGGAGCGATTTCCCGTCTACATACACAACACGAACAGCAGTGGGCTGACTTGTATTACCCCAGAGATGTTATCATCATTAGACTTGTATTGATTACCTCCCACACGCGTACAGTTTTTATGGTGAAAGTTTAAGTTCTTCATGTTGAAAATTGAGAAAGTCAAAGGCTCACATAATTTTGTGTCGTCTACACGATCGACTATTGGAAAAGGGCTTTTCAAAAATGGATGAAATACATACATTTTGTCCTTGAATTTAGAAAATGTTTGTTTTTTGATAATATGTTTGGAATAAAACGTAAAAAGAAAATTAAAGTGAAAAATATGTGAACGTACATGCATACAAGAATGCATGCCATATCCCTAAATATTTTATCGTCAGAACCTACAAGACACAAAAAGAGTAAAATGCATGTCATGTCATAAATTTACACACAGTTGGCCAAAGAGAACCCTTATTGCCTGCCCTTGATTTACAATACATAAAATCTAGGACACTTCAATCTGCATGAAATTGTGCAGCGGAGCTCATATGTACGTATGATTTTTTTATGTTTTGTGTCATGACTAGGATATGTACGTCTACACCGATCACACAACCTATGTATTACCTATTTATTTTTCTGATCAATTTTTTACAGGGAAATGGAGCTTCAGTATCGTTATTGAAGTAACCTTGTAAAAATCATCAGTTCAGTGGTTGAAATATTGCATGACAAAATGTCATGTAACTATACCTATGTATTGACTATTTCCCTCTATAAAATGTTGACTACTGATGAAAAAAACTGATGAACAAATCTTTCCTATACACACTTAATTTAAAGGCAGGTTACAACGCATACATTGTATACAATGCATAGTACGCAACTATCATCAAACTTGACAGGATCTATAGTAGTAGTAGTGGCGGAGGTGAAAGTAGTGCCAGTGCCTGTCCTCATTTTCCTTCTTGTCAACTCAAGCAGCAAAATCCTCTTCTAGCTTTTTGTCCTATTCTGCCGTGAGACAAGGAACCACTTAGAAATCCTGATAAAGCTCGTGTGTGTGTGTCTATATATCTGCCCCTATCCTGGAGTTTGAAACAAATTCAAAATACAACGTTTAAAAAATGTATGAAATATGAATACATTATTTTTGTATCCAGCTCGTACATGTAAACCAAATATGAATACAAAATAACTTTGTAACTTTGTAATAATAATATATCAGGGTAGGTATATGGCATATGTATATGTATACAAGAGCCATATATTTGAACAGAACAAGTTCATGTCCATTTAATAAGGCATGCATATGACACAAAAAAACAATATAAATATGATAACTCCCCCAGCAAGAACTTATGTATGAGTACCAGTGCCCATCCACTTTGCAAGCCCTCAGTAGTCCTCTAGTACATTCTCTTCCATTACATTTTCTGAAAGAACAAATCCTTCAATTTATAACAACAGAAAAAACAGTGTCTAGTCCTTCTCTCCAACAACAGAGGCAGACAACAATCACAATAAAAGCTTTAATTTTCATTCTAAACAAGCCACGCATGCATAGAGCATAACAAGTTGCTTAGTAGGTTTTTTAGGAGAACTTTTGACGATGAGCATTATTATTACCACAGCATGGACTGGACAATGATATCATATCCACCATAATAATTAAAAAGGCACCAGCTGGTAGTGTAAATACATAATATGAAAGGGATTTATAACTAGAGGAAAAACATCAAGAAAACTGTGGTAAAATATTTTATTTCGCAAAGCTAACAGCAATTCAACCGTCAAATTAATCATCATCAACAACAAAAGAGCTGTGTACAATTTATTCCATTGTTGGCTCATCCCGGGGAGAAGCATCAGGCTTTCACCAGTTTACATTGACTCTGTAGCAAAAAAAAAATTGTAATATGAAAATAAAGATCCTTCAATTCCCACTTCAAATATAACAAAAATAATCACACAAATTCACATCAAAGTATGTAGCAACTGCCTGGGACCATATGACATAAATGGACACTATCGTGCAACATTAGGGTGACAGACGAGAGACATGTCATGTCTATTATAATTATGTAGGTGGTCTCTGCTAACACGTTGTCCTAGACTGTACACCCACCCACATTTCGAAATTTAACACAAAAAGCGACATTTAAAGGATTGTTAGACCGCAAAATAGTATATACAAGTTATCTCGATGTCTGCGGCAAAAGTTTTAAAATGTTGTGTATTTTCATTAGAAAAAGGGTGTCTATAACGGCCAGGACAAGAAATTCATATAATTTAATAGATATATATCAACCAGGCACACTTGGAGTAGTAGTAGTAGTAGTACTTTGGGATTTGAGTTCTATGCACTACTGAGGTACGGATGTCATTAGATTTTAGTTAGGCAGCATGGAAGGATCACAAGGACGATTATGACGGCTTACTGGAGCTTTGCAAATAGATATATATGTACAACACAGTAGTAAAACCATGCATAAACAACATTATAAATGGGATGTTGTCGTGTGATGATGATATGTTTTGATGATGATGGTTATTATTATGATGGCGATGGTGGTGGTTTTGTCTCATATTTTGCCGTCTTTTTTTAGTAGACTCATGGCTCATCATCTCAGTCACATAGACAAGAAATAGGCAAATGCTACATTAAGCATAACAAAAGAATTTAAAGAAAAAGCACAAGCAGCAGTCAGACAGACAGAGACCAACATATAATAATGGTTGCGGATACCATTGCTGTGTGTGTTGATAACGACCAAAAAAAATACATTCAACTCTCACCATTAAAAGTTATAGTTCATATAAATATAACACCAGCAGCAACTTTTCAACAATGCAGCAGAGCATAGAGAGAGAGTACCAATATTGTAGTACTTTTTCTTATGCATTATTATCCCATCAAGTCATTCCCTTCAAAATTCCCATCATAATCATCATCATCATCGTCACTTATTCCGAAAAAGAACTAAGAATATTCCCATAAAGAAAAGTTCTTATTCACTCATACATAATATATACATCATTGTGTGTGTGTGTGTGTGTGTGTGTGTGTCGTGTGACATGTAAAACAAGCTTGTGTATAACACAAAAAAGTAACCTTTATAAAAGTTCTAATCTAACACATAATCATAATAAAAGTAAAAGCAAAACAAAAGTAATATGAGTGTAAATATATTATGCAACTTATTTTTTGGTCTGCCATTGTTGAGATGGATGTAATATGTAATTCACTGGGAACCAACAAAGAAAAAGAAATGCTTAAAAAATATAAAAAAAGTTGCCATGTATTATACATAAATGCATACCAAATACACTCTGTCATATAAAATATTTCTTGCAGCACCTTTCACAATTACGTATTGTACAAAAAAAGTACACAAAAAAAGTACAAGCAAAAGCTGCAAAATGTACAAACATATTGTGTTCCTTTTTAGTTGTGAATTGTGAACAGAAACAGAACAACGGGGAAAAGCAAAAAGTTATTTTCCCATTGTACCATCAAGAATTACAACGGAGAGGAGTTTGTGTAGTCATGTAGCTCACTCACTTCAGCTCAGCTGCTTCTTCGACAACCTATGCTGCTGCTGCTACTGTTCTACAGCTAACAGCCGTAACTGAGAAAGTAAAGAAAAAATACTTGGCAATTTTTCGGTACTACTACTGTACCCACCCATTGCATTACAAAAGTAAACTCCGTCAAAAACTTAGTACCGGTGTGCACTGGTAATGGTGTCTCCTTCCCCGTTTTTTTTTGCATTCCATACTTTATACGCATGCATGCATGTATTGGTATTTTTTGACTTTTTTGGTCTGACCAGCAAACAAACTTGGGTGAAAGGCAGAGGGAAATACTACGGTCATTGGCTTTCACTTGACTGACTTGACTCGACTCGACTCAACTGCTCAAGTTTGTGTTTTTTCTCCTTTTTGCACACACATTACACACGCTACAAAATGACTCTGGATTTTTCAATGCAAAAACTAAAACAAAAACAATTGTGTGTGCAATCGGTATGTATAGGAAGGTAAGGTGAACTTTCACAAGAAGAAAAAATGGTCATATGGCCTATTGCAAAATCGTAATTCTTGTTTTATTGTTTAGCAGAAAAACAATAAGTCCAAAAAGTATACTACTAGTAGTAGATGACCATTACACTGGCCAGCAAGAGGAAATTGGTCATGTAACCTACAGCAGAGAGTTCCCAAGAGTGAATGAAATGAATAAAAAAGGTAGAAAAAGATATAGCAATGAAACTGCACTACATAAAGAATATATCTTAGTCTGTGTATAGAGTAGAATTTATATTCTGCAACAGCAAAAGAGAGAAAAACGCTTCTTCTTTTTCCTGCGAGGCAGGACATCAATAAAACTATCAAAAAAGGAAACAGGAAGGGATTTGGAAAAAAGGGTTAGTTGTACGAGTGTGAGAGGATTTTTATGAAGAATTATTTATTTTGTACTTTTTCCAATTGTGCATGTGTGTATTATGTACATGTATGTAGGTAGAGCACACATTTGGAATACATGTACCCTCATGTGCATTTTTTTTGGAATGTATATTAATGTAGGTGGTTTTCTCTTTCTCAACTTGAGTGAGTGAAAAGTATATAAAAAAAAGAAGAACAATATATTTGAACTTTTCTTACCACTACTGTGTGCTTTGTACTTTTGCGTGCTCATCCCTTGTGATTTGATTCCTCGTAGGATAAAATACAGAAATAATTTTACATTCAAACAGAGAGATAAACATCAGGGCAAGATGAGATAGATAAGAGTCACTTTTTTTCTTCATTTTGTGCTACCTAATCATAATAACAATACAATAAAAAAAATCGACTCTCTGCTGCTGTATAGCTGTTTTTACACAGTGACTCATTCTTTTCCACAGAAAAACACATTTAACTGCTTGGAAGCCAATAAATAATGGGAAATTAGTAGCATGCTGACTTTTTACTGCATTTTTGTTTTCATGTTTACCCATTTGAGGATAGTGGATGATGAGAACAAAAAAAAATGATCAATAGCACGGGAGAGCAAA
>JAHZNC010003021.1:0-50926 GCA_027744095.1 Zhuqinia jingwanae
ATGTATGTAATCTGACATGCTGAGATCGAATATGACATTTTTAAATCACAATTAGTTAATTGTAGTACGAAGGCCATAACTTACTGCCTTACATGGGTTTATTTTCCTGATTTTTAAAAAATGCAACACATTTGTGTTACGTAGTACTGGTGTGTCGGGTCCAGAGTAGTGTAGCTTCTGCCCTGCAATGTGTACATCTCGTAAAACGGTAACCGTTTATCGGTTACGAATTTTCGAATTCTGTTTTCGGAAATAGGTATCTTACGACCTTATCTCGGACGAGTTTGTTAACTAGCCAAGCAACTCCAAGTTGGCGGAAGTTATGATGGAGGAAACGTTGATTGTTTTACCTTTTAACCTATAGCAAGTGACGTATCATTCGAAACGTCTCAGGTGTGACAGGAACAAACATATAATTGTTCTCAAGTGTACAACTGTTACAAGGGTTTATTAGGTTTGCACATAAAAAAGTGCAGGTTGTTTTATAACAAAGGATCAAAAAATGGTCTCTTTGTCAATGTGTTTTGTGTCTGCCTTGTTTTTTTTCCTGTATGGATCTGTCTACCATGCATGCATCCACAATCCACATCGCCTTGTTCGCTCTGCCACCGTCATTTACCACCGTACGACCACCTTTCTGAACAAGAGAGGCTGGCATTTTACTTGCATAAGGCTATGCAATGATGATGGTGTGGTGTTGGTGGAGACTACAACTTTTTAACTGGTCTAGTCGAACTGGCCTTGCGTCAAGTTTGTGTGTGTGTGTGTGTGAGTTGTATAGTTGTATCATGCACCAAGTAATATACATAAAGCTCCCCTACTTACTTAATATTACTGCTAAAGTCTCAAATTCAAACAAACCCATTCCAATGCGATAGTGTGTGATGTGATCCTACCCTATACTGCACTAAACAACATTTCATTTTTTACTCCTATCTCTATCACATCACATATATACGACGTACGTAGTAGTAATAACAAAACTTTATTCCATAAATAGCTTATATATTTTTTATGCTTGTACTTCAGCACTTACTTTGCCTACCTATAGAGCAGACAGACGGGAGAGAAGAGGAAGGCAATGCAAAACACAATCTTCATGAAATGAAACTTATGATGAAGACGATATGATTTGATGCGTATATTTACGTCTCTCTCGCTCCCTGCTTCACTTTTGTACAAGCACATTAAATGCATACTTTTATTCTATACACAACTCCTCTTCTTCTCATGTTCTCATATACTCAACTCACTATACTCTGTGTGGTGTGAGTTTTGTTGTGTTAGTTGAGTTTACTCAGAACTTACAGAACGGAGGAGCAAGCCTATTTTGTATGGTCCTCCTGTTACGTTTTTTCTTGGTTGATACATCTTCTCTCTTGCCTTTCTTCTTCCTCAAGTTTATGACGAAAGATAAGTGTATTGAGAAGAAATATTGAGTCTTTTATTAGTGTGATATGATGATCATGGTGTAAAGCAGAGCTCGGGGCTTGAAAAATATGCGATGTTGTGGTAGTTTTTATTATTATTATTATTAAGTAATCAGTTTGTTTATGAAATTGAATATTATTAATATTCAACTCGTGCTGAATGTAGAATAGGATAACGGAACAGGGTCTTGTGCAAGTGGTGTATTTCGTTCTGAGGGTTCAGGACACAGCTGATTAATAGTTTATGCTAAAAATAAAATAAGTTATCGTGTTAATTACTACTGATTAATTAGGGTTGTGAAGATCCAGTACTGTATTCAGAGTTACATAACATAAGAGAAGGAAGAACTCTTCGAAAGGGTAAGTTGAAAAACAATTGTTTTGGTAGTTTTTTTTATACTTGAGGTGGAGGCATATGATAACTTGAATGAGGAGAACAGAGTGAATTGGATTGGATGTGTACAAGGGGTGGTACAATTAATTAGGAAGGTAGCACTGTTTGAACTGCTGGTGAGTAGGGAATTTATGGAATTGGTGGTAGGATCATAACGAATTCATGTGAAGAAAACGATAACGTTATATCAGATCTACTAACGTAATGAAAAGTATATTATGGTGATGCAGTACCATATTTAAATTTTGTGGTTCTAATTTTGAGGCAAAATGGTAATAATGATGATTTATACGTTTTTGTTGCAGGTAACCCTTCAAATAGCTAGACGTATTTTTTTAGAGTTTGGCATGCCCCCTGCGGAGTCAAGGGTCTATGGCCGACCACGTTGACGCCAACCCTACCAAAGGCGCTGGGAAACTACCCAGAGTCCCTAGGACAAGGAAGGCATCTTTATCTAGAAAGCATACGTCAGCGTCTTGTGTGGGTGTTGCATCTAAACGAAAGTCTAGGTACGTGATTTGTTCAATGATTAAGTACATTAGATGTACTGCCCTTAAATTAAATGTAATAAAGTATGAACTACGGCCACGTAAATGTTGCAATATTAAAAATAAACTTGTACAGAAATCGGGAAACCAGTGAACTTAGGAGTCCAAAGGTTTCCAAGTTAGAAAATCAATCAATCCCTTCAACTAGCCAAAGCACCTCTAGTGGAAGTAGTAGTTCTTCCGACGCCAAAAAACGTAAAGGAGTAGATAATTCTAAGGGACCAGTAGTAAGGCATTTAAGGAAACGGAGAACCGGATCTGTGCTGCGAGAAGTGGATAGATCTTCCAGTGAGAGTGAACCAGACATCGCAACGACGGAGCCAGAAGAGAATTCCCCCTTGGGGAAGGAGCCGGATCAACATCTCAGGGCACCTGCCACCGTTCGTGACGTGGAAGGTGCTTCGGCCAGCTCGATAAGCGGCAGTAGCAGGACTCATTACAGCCCATCTACTAAATCCAAACTTCCTCACACTAGCAAATCTTCAAATCGGAAACATACTAGTAACAGGAAATCATTTGGTGGCACAGGTTCCTCCAAACCAGCAACCAGTGGATCTACCAGGGGAGAAAGCTCCCGTAAAGGTTCAAAATCAAAGGAGATTGACTCAGGAGTTTCAAAGAACATTCAATCTCTTGAGAGTGACGCAGTCGATTCTGCGTAAGTTGTCTCAATAATTTTGCATTTTGACAATTACTTCATATGAGTGATTACAATGTATAACGTTTAACTAATAATTATATTGTTTTATATTTTCAATAATGTTTGCAGTATTGTCAGTCGTTTGAGACTAACTCCAAGTAGAGCAGCCGCTGCCTCACAAAAAGCAGCCGCGGCGGCCGCGGCAACATCAAGCAGTATATTAGCATCGTGTGGTGGAAACGACAACAATTCTCCAGGCCCTTCTGGAATCCGTTCTGCCGGAAAACATCGTTCAAAACAACAACGTCATTCAAGACGTCGCAGTCATCAGGAACCACCTGAAGCTTCAGAAGTTGATAGTTCAACGAAACCTTTGAAAAATAATTCAGATACTGACGAGCCAGCTGAAGATCTTGAAACATCAGACCGTCCGGGGCCATCATCAAGGCATCGATTTGTCGAGGGGGATAGCCAAGGGAACTTTTTTCCATATCGTCTGCGGAGTCGATCTGGTGCGGACACAACTGGTGAAGGTTGTAACTTAGCAAACTCCCGACCAAAAGATAAGTCACACCGAGGCAGTACTAGCCTTAGGGTAGCGCATATATTAAGCGAGAAGGAAAGAAATTTGAAGAAGAGCACTTCCAAAGCTGCCAGTGCTGCTCCAACATCTACAACTTCGACTAGCGTAAACTCTGCAAATACTACCAGACTTGCTGGACGTGGTGGTTCTACCACAGCGTCATTATCCAACACAACGGGGTCCTGTGCCAGTAGCAGGTAAGCAAATATGAATAAACATTTTATTTTAGCTGTTGTTTTAGTCCCCATGAATGAATTTCAATCTACGAAAGCAAAACCGTCAGGAGGTTTACCTTCTTCTAGTTCAGGTCATATGGCAATTATAACGACGTGTAGCATGTACCTAGGTCCCTAACTTACTTGCTGTACCAAATGTTATTGTTGATTTGATTTTATCATCACCGTAGTAGCATTCTGAACATGTTAATTAAAAGAAGAATAGGCGAACATGGACCATAAATTCCAGATTTACATCAAAGTCTAAATTTTAAATATCATGTGGAAATAGATTTTCCCCAAGCTAATACAGGCCAAATCTTTAACTTATATTTAAATAAATAGTAGAAAGATATTACTACTTGCTAAGAATGGGTGATGATGTACCCTTTCCAAGCATATGGATGCTTGAAGACGAATTTGCAGAATTTGATGATATTATTGACTACAGCGATGAATTTGTTTGGGGAGATCAATGGATTCACGCTGCTAGAGAAGAACATGAGAATAACCAAATCCCTTGGCCAACAAGTGATATAATTAATAATAATGTGTACTACCCCCAAAAAATTACTATTCCATCTTTCTTGGTTATTATTTTTATTTAGCGATAAATGGTGGACGTGTTCGGCTGCGTAATGTTAAAGTTCAATTATGGTAACCATTATTAATGTGAGTACTGTTTTTGTGAAAGGTGCAGCCGCAGTGGAGGTCCTTCGTCTTCAGAGACAAGCGGGGGCCCTTCCAGTGCCACAGGGAAGTCTGGGGAACCGGGTATGAACAATCCACCCGCTGGTTCTTCACATCAGCCGGGATCTTCAACTGGAACAGGTAGAGATAGGGATACAGAAGCCGGAGCCAGTGGTCCGGGTTCACTTGGTGGATCTACAGCTGCATCCGCATTCAGCCGTGGGCTGGCTATGCTAACTGGTGAAGCCGATGCTGACGAAAGTGAAATGGGACGGTTGCAAGCACTACTTGAGGCCCGTGGCCTACCGCCTCATCTTTTCGGCTCCCTTGCTCCCAGAATGCAGCAACTTCTTCATCGTGGAATGAATAATTCATCTGGTATGTTACTTGGTTAATTAAAACTTTATCACTAGTTACAGCTTTACTTCATTCTCTCAAGACACTTCATCAAAATGAGCAATGTTGTTGATATATTTCTCCAGTGACAAAGGCACAGCAATTACTTCAAGGGCTTCAAGCTGTTGGAGATGAAGGACAACAGCTACAGGCTGTAATTGAAATGTGTCAACTATTAGTAATGGGTAATGAAGATACCTTGGCGGGTTTCCCAGTAAAGCAAACTGTTCCTGCACTGATTACCTTGCTGTCCATGGAACATAATTTTGACATAATGAATCATGCTTGCCGAGCACTGACTTATATGATGGAAGCATTACCTCGATCTACACCCGTCGTTGCAGAAGCTGTTCCAGTATTCTTGGAAAAGCTACAAGTAATTCAGTGTATGGATGTTGCAGAGCAAAGCCTAACTGCTTTGGAGATGCTATCACGTCGACACGCTAAAACAATTCTCCAAGCGGTAGGTTGATTTGAAATACACTCATTTTTTAATGCCTTAATTTTTACATCTCAATCACAAATTAAGATTTATCTAAATGTTGTTTTCAGCGAGGTGTAAGCGCATGTTTGACTTTCTTGGATTTCTTCAGTATCACCGCACAACGAGCAGCGCTCTCCATTACAGCTAATTGTTGTCAAAATATTCACACAGAGGAATATCACTTTGTACATGATTCTTTACCGTTTCTCGCTTCCCGGCTCACTCAACAGGATAAGAAAAGTGTTGAAAGTGTATGTTTAGCCTTCAGTAGGTTGGTCGATTGTGTTGCAAATGAACCTAAGCGCCTCGATGATATCGCAAGTCCTGAACTCCTTGCTAACCTTCAACAACTGGTAGGTGTAACATGATGTAATATACATAATGCAGCTTAAAAGCATGTTGGTACTCTGACAATATGTATCGTAACGAAAATTATGGCTCGTTTTCTTACAGTTAGTGGTTACACCACCGCTAGTAAGCACTGGAACGTTTATTCTTGTGTTAAGAATGTTGGCTCAGTTATGTGCTCGATCTCCCAGTATAGCTGTTAAATTACTGGAACAAAATATCGTTGGAACTTTGTCCTCGCTATTGCTTGGTTCTTCCAACTCTAGTGCTGATCCTGTAACCGATGAGGTAGGCTTTAGTTTTATTAATATTGAATTTATATGATATAGATTTGAATTAGGTATTTTTTTATAAATAATTCCTTGTTTTTTGTTGCGCAACCTAGGTTGAACTTGTCCCAAGGAACCCACAGGAACTACTTGAAATTGTTGGACTGATAGCGGAGTTGTTGCCAAAACTGCCCAAGGATGGAATTTTCATGGTGAATACAATGATGACCCACCCTGGAAATATGCTTCAGCAGGATGCTGTTCAGTGGCAATGGAAAGATGATCGGGGGCAGTGGAACTCGTATTCTTCATTCGATTCCAGGATTATTGAGGTAAACGGTTAATTCAGATGTACAATGTACATGAATACAAACCCTATTATTAAGTGATTATTTATAACAACATCTTGTGTGTATTTATTATTGATGTGTTTTTATTTTTTTATTTTTTTTCGAAAATATGTGCAGGCTGCACATCAGTCGGGAGAGGATGAAGTTAGTTTGTCCATGCAAGGTCGTACATACACTGTGGATTTCTTGGGAATGCAGCAGATCAACGAGGACACTGGAACAGCACGCACTGTGCAGAGAAAAGTCAATCCATTCTTCAATTCACGGTCCACTGCTGGTAAGTCTCAAAGTATTATGTGTTGTTGGTTCAGTAATAATGGAGTAGAACGAAATATTTTTTAAAAATTAATTTTAGTCAGCAACATATTTTATGTTTATGTGTGTAATTAATGTTATGTTACAGATGCAAATGAAAAAATTATACCGGAGGTACGAACGTCGTACTTATCAATGCATCCAGATTTTACTCTACCGTTTTTACGACCTCTTTTCGCACTATTAAGTGAGGCAAACAGTTCTTCGGCTGGTCCAGCTGTGCGACAGAGTTGTGTAAAAACTCTTTTGAGGATCGTTCACTACCTTCCAGGGGAATCCCTGGAGAAATCATTGAAACCACAACAAGTATCCAACAATCTGGCTAGTATGCTAGGTTCTAGTGATCTCAAGATCGTCGTTGGCGCGTTCCAACTAAGTTGTTTGTTTATGGAAAAGTTACAAGAGACATTTATGGTGCATTTCCGTCGAGAAGGTACTTAATTTTTACCAAATCGTATTACTTGCATATTATAAAAATAGAATTATTGGATATCAAAGTTTAAACTATTTATTGTCTGCAGGAGTGTTCCATCAAATATCCAGAATCTCTACATCAGAGGTAGTTGGACCGTCTCCAGTGAAATCAGAAATTGTATCTCTGCTTGGATCTTCGTCTAGTGGACCAATACCGTCAAGTCTTGTAGCGCTTTCGTCGGGATCCTCCAGTAGCTTCTCACGCAGTTTGGATGACGCGATACCCGCATCAATGCCAACGAGTAGTTCAAGTAATATTCGAGGAGTAGTTCCTACTTCCATTCCACTACTTCCGAGCGTTCCTCAACTACAGATACCAGTAATGAACGTGAATGTTCCAGCACCACCACCGTTGACTCCATTACCAATGCAGATTCAACCAATGTCGTTACCTGTGCCTGTTTCTGTTCCTCACTTGCCCCCGTCACCGTATGGGTTGTGTTTGGGTGGATTCTTTATGCAGCCACCCTCGTCAGTAGGCGAGGGAAACGAGCCATCGACAAGTTCCAGTCTTGTTGGAAGTGCTCCTGCTAGCTCCTTGTTGGATGCTAGCCTGACGCAAGAAAGCACGAAAGAATTATCCGATGGTGTGCTTGGTGCTGAAGCTGTGAGCTTTGGTTCAGCTCCCTCTATAATGCAAGCTGAGTCGAGTAGTGGTAATAACATTAAGCATGCAGTAGGAGTGGAATTTGTGGAATCTACGAGCGCGTCTTCCACCGACAGTGCAACACCGGGTAGCTCTAAGGCAAATAGTGGAGTTGACAAAAGGGCAGAAGAAGTTTCTCAAACGTAAGTAGTGGAATACAAGTTTAGTTAACCTGGCATTATCTATGAATTTTTTTAAACTTATAGTTAATTAATTACATTATAATCATTTGCTTCTTTTGACTAATAGAATGAACGATCCATTTAAGCGGAAAAGGTTGTCTAAGCGGCCCATTCCTACATCTACCTCTAGGAGACAGAGACAAGAAGATCCTTCTATGATATCTGCGAATACTGCAGGTGCTGCAGCTTCAACTTGCGTTGTTCATGATGTTTTTGGCAGTAAGTTTTTTTTGAAAATTAAATTTACACTTTCCCCTCTCTCTGGTGTGCGTGTCTAATTCATGTTTCGTCTCTCATAATTCCAGGAGGACAAGGACAGAGCAGCTCTTCCAGTGGAAACCAACATCCTCAAGCCAAAAGGGGAAATGGGAAATCTGGCTTCTTTGCCAGTCTACATCCATCCAGGTGGACTCGTGGTGGTGGAACTACATCCGCCAGCAGCAATTCAAATAACAATCAGCAATCGGGAGCAAGCACTCAGGCCGAAAGGACGCACCACGTACAATTACCAACTGCGGTTGGAAATACAGTTAGCACAAATCGCGGGAACAATTTGAATGCATTCTTGGCTGCGTCGTATAAGGAACAAGTGAAGTCTTGGTTAAAGGAGCAGTCTTTGTTGTTCACATCCAAGTATTGCAGGAAAGTATCAGAATCCACATTAGGAAGTGGTAACAGTATCTCTGATGATTTGGGTATTTTGCCAAAGTTGAGCTCTATAATTACAAACCTTCGTTCTGTAAGTTTTCCTTCTTATTTAGTTTAGTAACATAATATCATAATATTCCATTTAATATTGAAGTGTGTGTGTATGTTCAATTTCTGTATACTTTTTATTTGAATTAGGGCTCCAAGATGAACGATGCGTTGCGGGAACTTAGAAGTGTGGTAGTGGAGTCAGATATCTCATCATTTGAAGTCAATCATTCCGGTCTCATTGGAGCGCTACTTGGATTTCTAACGGAAATCGATGGCTATGTTTTATGTCGGGAGGAACGTTTGCGCTGGTTTATCCATGTTTTTGCGGATTGTCCGGTATGTTCACGTTCCAATAAATACCCTACTTATATTTTAGCGTTATATTTATTTTATTTTTTCAATTGTTTATTCATTTGTTGGTGACTTTGTAACATTTATTTAGTTGGACCCACTGGCTGGTCTCGATCTCGATGCTTGCCTTCGTGCAAGTGCTGGAGGCAGTGCTCTGTCTTCGCTTGTCCAGAAGCTAAACTCTTGTTTCGCGCAATTGGAACAATTCCAAGTGAAAGTTCATGAACTTCCAGCAGCATCTGGGAGTTCCAGGGCTGCTCCTACATCAGCCATAAGGTTTTTCAACACCCATCAGTTGAAGGTAAGGTATTTGCAAAGGGTACTTTAATTGTCTGCAGTTATATTGTTAATGTAATATGTATGTGTATGCAAACATTGATCAAACAGTGCATCCTACAACGTCATCCTGCGTGTACAAACTTGCGACAATGGAAAGGGGGTCCTGTGAAGATAGATTCACTGGCATTGGTGCAAACTATCGAACGATATTTAATTGCCAAAGGATTTGGTCGGGTGCGGGAATCTCGTGATAGTGGTGATTCTGATGAAGATAACAGGTATGTGCAAAACATTTCATGTGGCATATGTATTCACAAGTTACAGTAATACTATACCGTAGCCTGCTAATGTTTTGTTACAGTGATGATGACATGGATGATACATTGGCTGCAGTTGTGATATCCCACGGAAATGCTCGTCATAAACTAGAGTTTTTAATCGGGGAGCATGTTCTCCCTTACAATATGACTGTATACCAAGCGATTCGTCAATTCGGAATCAGTGGTGGTGGAGATCCGAATGGTGAGTTGGATGCTGATTTCGATCCCACTTCCGGTTTGCTTGGAAGCTCTGGTATATGGTCTCAGACGCATACAATTTACTATCGTCCTGTGCCGGAGGAGCGAGCATCAGTCAGTAGTTCAAATCAATCTAATACAAAAGATTATTCCAAAAAGAGTAAATCATCAGCTATTAAATATACTTCTAAGTCCAAGAAAGATCCCTTGTGGCACGAGGGTGTGGTACCTGTTCCTACTGCTCCTTTCCTACCCTACTTAAATGGCAAACTTCCTGAATCCGTGACAATCAATGATCCTAGTATTCCTGTCCTTAGCCTATTACGTGTGATTCATGGAATTTGCCGGTATTGGCGCTACTTGTATTGGCCAATATTACCAGGCCAGCCACTGTTACCCATGGAGTCTTCTTCCGAATTTTCTATTCATGACGACTCTCAAATGGATCCAAAAACCAAAACCTATGTACAAACAAGCGTTGGCCTGTTTCCTAAACCGGTGTCGAAATCAGTCAAGGCGGGTCACATCTCCAAAGTCAAGGGAAAGTTCAAGTTTATGGGAAAATTTATGGCCAAAGCTGTTATGGATTCACGAATGGTAATCATAATTATAATATTATTATTTGAGCATGTAATCTTTAATGCATAGTAATCTAAATGATAATAATGGTGGCCTTTAATTAATATTTGTTATGTACAGATTGATTTGCCAATGAGTAAAGCCATGTACAGATGGATGCTAGTGGGGGATGCATCTCTCTGTCTGGCAGATGTTGCCGATGTCGACTCCACAGTCGCAAGGAGCATCCGTCAGTTAGTAAGTGTTGTTGAGAAAAAGAAGCGCTTGGAGATGCGTTTAGATGGAAGTGAATTGGATGCTGCTTTCGAGTCAGTAACACTGGATGGATGTCGCATCAGCGACCTGGGACTTGATTTTACGCTCCCTGGCCATCCTTCAATCGAATTACGCAAAGGGGGAAAAGATTTACCTGTCACAATTCTCAATCTGGAGGATTACATAAAGGTAATAATTATAAAGGACCAGAAATGATAATATGAGGTGGTGTGAAAGAAATGAATAGTTGAACACCATGAAAAGAAGCTTCATAACTGAGAATTATGCTTAAATTTTTAGTTGGTGTGCTATTGGACGATGATTGGAGGAGTCTCTCGTCAGATGGAAGCTTGGCGAGAAGGGTTTGACTCAGTTTTCCCATCATCATCTTTAAAAATGTTTTACCCTGAAGAATTGGAGATGGTGTTTTGTGGGGCTAATCAGGTACTTGAATTATTTTTGCGAATCAGAGTAAGTAAACTATTAGGTTTGCATTGATTTTGAACGTTAATTATTTGCAGTCTGTGGGAGAATCTTGGGACTTGAAAACATTGATGGAGTGCTGCCGCCCTGATCATGGATACACACAGGAGTCACGAGCAATTCAATATTTGTATGAGGTAATGTCATCATATGATGCCAAGGAGCGAAGGAAATTCGTACAGTTTGTTACTGGATCGCCGCGTCTTCCAGTTGGTGGTAAGCCTGATAGTACTTTTCAGCATGTGATCAAAAATTGTATGTAGCTTTACTCTGGCACATGAATAAACGCCCTCTTTTTTAAAACATTATGTCAGGTTTCAAAGCTTTGCAACCTCCATTGACAATCGTTCGGAAAACAGTTGAAGGTGAAGCGGATGCAGATAGTTACTTGCCATCAGTGATGACATGTGTGAATTATCTGAAGCTCCCAGACTACACACGCATTGATATAATGCGACAGCGTTTACGAACCGCTGTGGAAGAAGGACAAATGTCGTTTCATCTTTCATAATTTATGGTGTAAATCAACAAATTCAGTAAACTTCGTGTATATATATATAAAGTTAATGGTTTTCGCTTGTAATTTCTTCCACTGTGAAATAGTTATGAATTTGTATAACGCAATTTATAAATTCATACAGCAGTTAATTATGTTGAATACTTTTCTTTTTTGTAACTAAATTATGCAATAGTGTCATTAAGTATAGAAGAATTCTTGAATTTCGAATTGTAAATTATGTGTTTGAATTTTGTATATTTACTGTTCATGGTGTTTTCTAATGCTTATTGTACTAGTCAAAGCAATTTGACAGTGATGATTCTATGATAATGGGTGAAGTCAAGGTATAGTCTTTCTCTGAAGGTCTTACGAGTGTGCCGTGGTAGTTGACAGGCCTAGTTGCGCAACGCCAATTAAATTTTGAGGAAGGATTAAAAATGTGGAACAGCAGTTAATGTAGCGTGTGTATAAAATTACCAAAAAGTTTAAAAAATCGTTCGATGTTGAAATAAGATAAGGTTCATAAAAAGCGCACTTTAATTCCTGATTATTCTTCTCCAAAAGTGTCGTTTTTTATACATTGTAAGGGTTATGGTAAACTGTTAATTTTATAAATGTACGCAAAACGGAAAAAAAACGATATAACTGATTTATTACCATGTTATGTTGACTACATTTTTTTTTGAAAATACTATTAACATAATTATATATGTTATGTAACAAAAGAGCGTTATCATCACGGTATTATTGAAGGATATGATATATCAAGCATACACATATTATTATTGCTCGATCGAACAGTGAACTCCTGTCAAATGTTTATTTCTTCGTAACGAGGATTAGAATGCATACTAATAAGGTTGCGATTGCCGATGTTTACATTACATGGAACACAAAACTGGAGGCAATTAAATTAACTTTTATTGTGACAAGCTTTTCCTATTAAGTGTTACTACACAATATGAAACATGAAAGTGTATTAATACATTGTTTGTGAACATTTTTAGTAAAGCTGTAATATTATTATTATACATATTATATAATAAACTTGATTTTGAATTATCTAGGTAAAATGTATTTAAAATTGTTGTTTCTTTGCATTGTACTCATATTTATTCGTTCTGTGTTTTGAAAATTTCTGAGATCTGAGATTGAAAGTATGCAAAAAAATCCATTTTGCCCACAAGGTTGTCATTTTTGTTGACACATCTACAAAGTACAAAGAACAATTTTGCATTAGTATATTGAGTCATTTATGAACATTGCCAATTTTATAATGGGAATTTCATCTTTTCGCATACTTATGCCACGGAATCTTATTTATTTTAAATTTCGTTATTACAACCAACAACCCGCAGCTCACAGAAAGCGTATACGCGTTAATTTTAAACCCAGCAACTCCCTAGGGGATGTAGGGGGAGACTTCCAAAAAATACATGATGGTTCCCTGCCCATAGTCCATATAATTTTACATTGTTTTGTCATGTCATGCACATACATATTAAAAATTACATAGGTATGTAAATATGTATATCACTCAGGACTAGGACGATCAAAAAGTTGAACAACATTTTTGAAAAATTTTGTTTATGGTTTTAACCAACAAGAAAGGTTTGCTTTTTTAAGAAATAAAGAAGCAAGAGATTGTTTTTGAAGGAGCGGTCCTTTCTTAAAACGTTACAAGAGTTTATTTTACCGGTGCGGTAAACAATAATGTTAATTCTTAATGCTCTAACATATCGCTTGTATTTTTACTTCCGCACAAGTTGTTTCAAGGTAAAATAAAAGCACCTTGGGATTACATTTCACATCCACAACACAAGCCCATTTTCCCATCCTCTTATGTCTATGCATTATATTCACGGATATTTTACAGTTTTCGTTTAATTCCATCATCGTCTTGCTTGTAGAATGCTAAAATGAAGTAAACCATCAGAGATGCGGTATTGGTTTGCATAAAATGTTTTGTTGTGAGCTTGTAATTTCATCCTATTGTATTGTTGTAGCATATAGTTGCGCATGATGATGATGATGATGTGATGATGATGTGCTCGTATATCAGCCCCCTCTGCTCTGCTCACTATCACTTTATGTGATTGTTTAATATCATATCATGATTATTTCATGATGCTGCCATTTTTCAGGTCGTCTACCTTACCCTGATCTCGTTGCTACTTATTTCGTACATTTTTCACTAAGAATGAATACAAAAAAGATGGAAGAAGATTAGAGAAAATAATTTGCTCTGAGAAAGACAAACCATGTTTTGGATGCCTTTTGTGTGTGTAATTTATTTTAGATTCCTTTTAATGAATTCCTTCGCAATGGAAGCGGAGAAAGAGATAAAAAAAAGAAGCACTAGACAAACTTGAGTGGACACAATCTAACAAAACAATGAGAATTTTGAGAATTTATTGAAGCATTATTTCCCACTAGGGGAAAATAATGCTTTGAATACTGAAACAATGACGCAACGCAAGGGTCTCGGCGAAAGTTGATCAACACCTAACCTCTGTCACATCGTACCATGTAAACCAATAAATATCCAAAATTGTCTTCATATCTTCGAATGTCTCTTTCTTCCTGCTCCGTTAGTAGTTCATAAATACAAAAAGTTTAGGTTACCACACTATTGCACGTGCATGCGTATAACGTAAAAAACAAGAAATTAGAAAAAAATATATACCTATTAAACATGAAAACAAGCGTACACGTAAGAATATTTTCATACCGGAAGTAATATGCGAAAGACAACACTATATTGATATCCAGAGGAATATCATTATGACAAGGAGTTGACCCAGAAAATGAAAAGCTTGCTTCAGGATTATAGGTTACATTTAATCCGATGAAGATCTATAGGGTAGCGAGAGCAAGCAAATGAAGTAGGTTTCTTGTGCTATTGTGAAACTTTTTTTACCAATCAAGTACTTATTTATTAATTATTTGCGATGTGCTTACCAGCAGCAGAAGATTGCAGTTTGCAACCCAATGAAATTAAAAATATTATAAAAATGAACAGTACGAAACAAAAACTACCACTTTTGGAATGAAAATACATTGCATAATCGCATTGAATCATTAACAAATCATGATACAGTATGTATGAAGGGATATTAAGAATGGTTGAATTAAGATTAAGATTATGATTATTATTTTCACGGGATGACGCTTAACTTAATACATTGAAAAGTACATATAAAACAAAATATTATGCTATTTTCAAATAAATACTACCCATTAGTATCGTTCTAGCCAACTTTGTGGCTAAATTCAAGTGGAAGAACTTATATAGGTAGATATATACCATTAATTACAACAAAAAAAAATAACTACACCTGCAAATTATTATAAACGCATTGAAAATCTTTTATCAAACTAATACGCTTTGTACTTTGTTTCATTCTATTACTGGTGAACTGACCTTATTTGAAAGATCAAACATCATCATAGGTACATTTCCCTACGGGTGTCCAAACTTTTGTTTATGTAGCCAATAACTCATCAATCCACTTTTACATTTTTCAGCCATTATGAAAATAATAAACACGACTAATAATAAATGATCTTCATAAATGTACAATATATTAATCACTAAAAATTTATTATAAAAACATTACTATAGCTCGGCCAATTTTTAACTTTTTGTATCTTTCCAATTATATAATACTTCACCTTCAAGCCCTAAAGAAAAAAGTGCAGGTACATACATATACTTCAATGCACGTTGATTTACTGATAAAAAGTAAGTTAAATGCTTATCTCGGGTATTTTTTTTTAAAGAAATAGGTATAGCATATCCTTTTTCAGTTTACAGCAAATATCAAGAGAAGCAGGCACCTTTTTTCGTTTTCTTGAATCAGTAAAAAAAGATCAAAATTGAAGCTCTATAACTGCAGCCTGCATTTAATTCAGCCTGCACGACTACTCGTGGTTAAACTTATGTATACCCGCAGTGTACTTACAGCTCACTCCCATGTTAACTCCCATGTTATATATGACCGGTCTGTTAGAAAATTATTATTATGCAATCGAGAAGCAAAGAAAAAAAAACGTTGTTTTCAACAGTACGAATATCTGACTGAATTCTTTATGAAATTTCAAAGTAAAAACGGTATGAAGATGCCTATCAGAGGAATAGATGTCCGTTGAAAGAGCCTTAGCTACTCCATTGCAGCTTTGCTCAGTCCGTTGAGAACATTTGAGCAAGACACAATGAGAAAGAGCGTTCCTTGTTCTAGCAGTTTTTTGAAAAATCTTCTACTCAACATATTTTGGCTGCTATCAGTTTTGTTGTAATTTTTCGGTACGCCAGGTGTAACATTGATGAAAGAGAGTTCATCATGAAAATATAGTGATTTCTCTCAACTCTGAGACCATCAGACCGAAAATAATTTAATAATAACACAACGCAGGAAGCTTGAACTTGTTTAAAGAGAAACGGGCAGAATTCATCCATTTGTGAAGTTTGGATTTTATTCATTTGTAAAATTTCTTGCAAAGCAGGTTAACTCGCTCCAAGCAAGGAAGTAATAAGCACTTATCATTTGCTTTAAAAAAAATTTATTCTATTGTGGTGGCTCGTGGAAAGCATTAACCTTTTCAAACAAAAAGTAGCGTAAAAATATAGAAAGAAATTGCAAAAAACGTCGTCGTCAGCAAAAGTTGCTTTTAGAAAATTCAACTTTTTTGTTAAAGGTTATTGATTTCGTTCAAATACGGATGGAAAAAGTTTATTAGAGGAAAGGGTGCTTCTCAATAACTCCCCTGTTGGAACGCTCTAGCTTCTTCTTCGCATATGAAATGACGAAGGAAAGGAGGAAATCGAGCTATTTAAAAACCTGTGTGATCATTTTACTAGTGCATCAACATGCCCAACAGTGTTCAGCATCATCAGAAATCATAGGATCAAGGTATGTGACGCTTTTATTCAAATTTAAATTTAAACATTAATTTCATGCAAAAACAAAGTCACGAATGATAAACTTAAGGTCCGGGAAAGTAGCATGAGAAAATTAAATTAAAATAAGATGGGAAAACGGCGAGTGATTTGACGTTAATACGTTATCCAACAGGAGAAAATATTTTATTCTCTGAAAGTGTGTCTCAATGCATGTTTTTTCTCGTATACCTAAGATGTGTAAAATTCAGAGTTCGTCTGAGAACTTTTTGTCATTTCATTTAATGTGTTATGTATGCATCTGCATAGTTTGCCTAGGAATTCAACTGACACCATTAATTAAATATGTAGCATGTTTTTCTCAAATTATTTTATGGTTGACGTAAGCCTGCGTCTGCATAAGCGCTCCTTCACTTTAAAACTTGAAAGAAGGATGAAGCACAAAAGACCTTAAATTTAGCTAATCCATACAGTAGGCATATATTTTTTGACAAAACGGTAATTCACACCACGATGCATTGTTATAAAATTGTTTCACGTTACTGTTAACGAGCAATTAGTATCTCGCCTGACCATTTTTTGGTTGCAATAAGAACATTAAAAAACAACCAGAATATGGTGTGGTAGCCAGAAACGGAGTTTATATTACATTATGTATTGAGTGTATATCTATATCAGGGTAGGAGGGTTGAATGATGGTAGACCGAATTTTCAAGAACCATAACCAATGAAACTGTAACCTATGTACGGAATAAACTCTGCTAGGGACATTCAAAGTCACGGTCAGGGCTGCATTGCACCGTTTTTCAAAAAAAAAGGCATGAAATTAAAAGAGTGAATAAAAAAAATGAAATACAACAACGCATGCCTTAAAATTGTCTGCTATGAGAGGGGTATATGTTTTATACATGAGCTTTTTTTCTATTAGATTTAATGATGATTATACTAAACCTTTCTTCGTAGTAAACTTTATATTTTTTGTTGTCTGCTTTTATTTCGGGTATGATTGAAAAAAGATACTGCATACAGTAACCGTTCTTTTAAGGGGCAGTCACGCATGAAGATATTCTGTAACAAAGGTTCATAGAACAGCAGCATTAAAAAAATGCCACTACAGGTACATAGATCCTTTGGTGGTATGAAAACAGTACTAATGTTAGAGCTCTTTCATTCGCTGTAAAAAAAGTGATGATAAAAGAAATGACGCTGATAGTGGTGATCCCCTCAAACACAGCAGCTTATATAATAATAAGCGCTGCTGTAGAACATGTAGAATTTTTCTTACTTCTACTAGTTAGGGTTGCGGAAACGCGAAATGTTTGTAATAAATTTATGCTATTTCAGGCATATTTTATGATTTCATCTTATAGTTTATTACATGGTGAAAGAGACTGGTGGTGATGCATTGATGCATATACATGTGTACATATACATCTTGTAAATTAAATTGGCTAAATGGATTGTGCTACTACTGCATAACAGTTCGTGAGAACTCTAAATATAATAATAAAAAGGAATTACTAGGAAGCATGATTTTTTTTCTCTCTCTCTCTAAAGTTTATATTGCCAAAAAGAAAACAACTAAGTACCGCTACTTCATGGTGTGAAGTGAAAGAAATGCAAAGAATTTTAAGTGCCTAAATGAGATCTTGTTATGTATGTAGATATTATGTATGTTATTTTATTACCAAGTTATTTTTTTATAAGCACGTACAAAAAAAAATCCCAATCAAGTGTCATTCACACTGTTTGTGTGTGTATGCAGAGCTATTTGTCACAAGGCTCCATCCAAAACAGACAATAGATTTTGAAAAAAGGGTAGATCGTGCGTTCATGAAACAGTAGTTGATGGTATTATTGATGCCAACAACGTCGGGCTATTTTTGAAGAAAAGCTTTTTCCGCATGAAATCTCAATATTATTTATATGGATGTCCGTTTGTAATTACAGCGTTGTCACGTCTGTCTCCGTGGTTCTCAATGCAGAAGGAGGAAGACGTAACAGGGAAGCATCATTGGAGGTAACTACCGCGCCTCCATTGCTACAATCAGTTGCAGCAGATGCAGAAGAGATTGATGGACCGTCTCCTTTGTCATCGCCGTCAGAAGTACCTACAGCAGACTCTACCACTATCCCACTAACCACTGCGCCTCCGGGTACCACTCCTGTCCCTACCACGACCAGAGTGCCATCGCCATCCCCAGTATATATTCATGCACAACCAATTATACGAAACAATGCAGAAGAGGATCTGGTGGAAGAGGCGACTGTTTCAACGGTGGTTGCAACATCACCACCCCTCGATGTTAGTGAACCAGCAGCAGTACCATCAGAACCAGCTTCATTACCCACTGAACCAACAGTGCCCCCAAAACCAACTCCCTCAACTCTGCCACCTTTCTTCAAAAGCTTTTTAGCGAAATCAAGCAGAAGGGCTGATGATGATGGAATTCGAGTTATTGATGCGCTGAAAGACATTGTGAGACAAGCTCAACAGCAACATGCTCAAAATGATGCTCCTGTTCCAGCACCAATCACTGTCACTTTGACCAACAATGGAAACAGTATCAACAACGATAATAATAAAAATAATAATAACAACAATGCAAACAAGCCCGACCCATCCCCATATGGTCTTCCTTCCGTAACAATGCCTCTACCCGATGATGACGCACCTCAAAAAATCATGCCAGGTACTGGCTTAAATGGAGATGATGACGATGAGATGGAAGTAGAAGTGAATGCTGGCTCGTTGGACCCCGGTTCATCCGCTACAGATGTTATGAATGATTTTGCCAAGGTGGTTGTAATGGTTCAGGCGGAAGATAATAAGAGTGAGGATGATGACAATGATACGGCCCCCTCTGGCGAGGTACAAAATAATAGGATGTATAAAAGTGACATTATTGATGAGCTAACAGCTTCTAAACTTTGCCAACATCGCGCTGATATAGAGGAGTGTGGTTTGGACATGCTGGTATATAAAATCCTTGCATCCCTCCTCTCTCAGAAACAAAACACCAAACATTTTTTCATAGCATAACATTTTTTACCCTAGATCTCCTCTCTTTTTTCAACCCTTACTCTACTCTACACATACATAATGACTGCCACTACATAGGACATAATAATCACTCATTTAGCGTTGAAATGATTTTTATTAATTTTTTTTTAATTTTAGGTTTCAGATGCCATGCACAAAATATCTGGGGCAATTCTGTCTTCTGATGACGTTCTCATGCAAAGACCGGTGGAAAATATTGTGAATGATGTGCTTGGCTCACTTAATGCTCGAAATACAACAAAGCTTTCACAGCCCACGACAACAACGACAACAACAACTACCACTACTACTCCAAAACCTACCACAACTACCACGAGGCCAACGACGACAACAACAACTACGACTACAACTCCCAGGCCAACTACAACAACAATGCGAACAACAACTACAACACGACCACCGACAACCCGTACCACTACTACAACAACGACAACCACCACTACGCCACGACCAACGACGCAACTTAGAACAACACAGCCAACAACCACCACAACTAGGAGAACTACAACAACGAGGAGAACAACAACATCGGCACCAAGAACGGCTCCAACAACGACTACTAGGACAATGTTCTCTTCTACTTTCTTACCCAGAGCAACTCAAAGAGTTCCAATTAGATCTACTGCGACCACTCAAAGTCCTTCCACAACAAGAAGTACCGTTAGAACCACCAGACCACAACCTGCAAGAACTTCAACAACGCTACGACCGAGACCACCTCAAACAACAGAAAGTTTTGCATATGGCAGCTTGTTCAACTCTGGTTTGGATGTGAAGACACAACAATCTTTGGTAAACATTGTCAAGAAAGACAAGCCAGTAATGTATTCACCAGACATGACATCTGCGGATGTGCCACCCCCTCCGTATCAAGGTGCCCCGCCAGTGGTCAGCACTAAACCACCCGTGACTTCCACAACCGAGAAGCCCATGTCTGCACTTGAGGTAATGATCAAGCAAGCTGAACAAATGGGCAGACCTTTTACTCCCGTGGTCCAAGTTTCCACGGCGGATGTGTTTGATCCGGAGCCTCCAGTTGTTCCAAGCGCTCCGCTTGTCCCAGTTCAACAACAAGCAGCATTACAGCAACAACTGATTTTGCAGCAGATACCCTTACAACAACAATTACCCATTGAACAACAACAAGCAATTATTCAACAACAAATACCTATTGAGCAGCTAGTACCTATTCAACAGCAAATACCTCTTCAGCAATTACCAATCCAACAGGTGCTAGTCCAACAACAAGTTCCACTATCTCAGCAGCCACCGACAGACTATCGCATTCCAGGAATTCCAGTTGACATGTCCACGGAATTGAGCGTTCCAGACCAACTGGAAGGTAATGACGACAGTACTGACTCCAGTGCTGCAAGCGGAAACGTTGAATCTGAAGATAACGAAGTGGACCGAGAAGAGGAATCTGATACTGACACTGAAGTTGAATTCTCCACAGTTAGGCCATACGTGAGACCATCCAAGAAACCCAGCTCAAATGGCGAGAGGAGACCAGCAAATGAAACAACGAGTAGCAAGCGACCTAACGAGTTTTATGATGATGAAATATTTGGATTTGATCCTTATCAAACATTTCACCATGGGGTGTATGTACCTCAGGTAGAGACCATCCAACCCTTGGAAGATCAACAAGGCAGTAGTGACTCGTCTTCAGAGGAATATATTCCACCTCCAACAGCAAAGCCAAAGAGAAGGAAGCGCCCACGTCCAAGTCAGCCAAGCAGAAATAACGCCAATGTACGACCATTTGTGAAGCAAAGCAAACCAACCAAACCAAGGCCTACAAAGGATCCCAAGAAACCTATTCCAAATTTGCCCGACTACTTGCACAGACCACGACCTTCCCATTTGCAATACCAACATGGGTAAAATATATATACCTATACACACAATACGCATACATACCCGAATGCTTAAAAAAATTTCAAGAGTGTGAGATCATTTACTTTTATTTAATTTATTTATAGAGCTGCTGATGATACAGATCCTTTAACTGGACTCCTCAATGCCAATTACAATCATCCTGGTGAAAGTTACGGCCCGGAAACCCAAACATTTGCTCCTGATAGACTGCTTGCCCTTCCACCACAAGCCCTTCCTCATGGCGTTCGCAAAAACTTGACAGATCATCATGATCATCATTACCAACATCAACACGGTCTAGTTGTGCCAGGTCACGGGCATGGCCACGGCCATGGGCATAATGACGCTTCAAACACTCATTTGCCTAATGCACATGTACCCAGTCAACCCAACAATCATCTGCAAACAGATAACCAACCTATCATCGCAGAAAAGCGACCAGAATTCGGACCCGCACCACCTGGAAATCCTGGTCTTGAAGCCACACTGACAAGTGTGGATCCAGAGATGCGTTCTTTTGTTGACATAAATAACAGAATTGCCTTGAGACTTTTTAGTAGTCTTACAAATCCAGTTTCCAAATCATCTACGTCATATGGAAATATGGTGGTCAGTCCATTCACAATTACTAGCTCTCTTTCCATGCTGTTCTTGGGTGCGAGAGGAAACACGGCAAGTCAGTTGGATGGCCTGTTACGGTTGGATGATATGTTGACTTTCAACCCTCACATGATGTACCATAATATTACCCAGGCATTCTTATCCCAGCCAAATACTGCTGCAGCTATGATCCGTCTTCTTATTGCTGATAAGGTTCTACTTATTACCAACTTAGTTTTGCATGCAACTATATATTTCGTTTGTCCGAGAGAGGTGACGTTGCTTATATTTCTTGTATATTTTCATAACAGGGCAAAGGAGGAATTTTGGACTTTTATAGAACACGAGTTCAGCACTTTTACGATGCACGTGTGGAACAAGCCGATTATAAGTTTGCTGGACATTTAGCACAGAGCATCATCAACCAAATGATTAGAGCCCAGATTCAGAGACATTCATATGAACTACTTAACTACAGCTTACCGCTCAGTGGACCAATGTCAATGTTGACTGCATCCTTCTTTGATGTACGACAAATAACTTTTTCATAATTCAATTAAAAATATTATGTTGCAGACATATTTCTTTATACGATATCAATTTAATTGTAATGTACAGGGCCAATTCTCAGGAATAAGAGACCCGAAACTGGATAGTATGAATTTCATTCATTTGGCTGCTCTTGGACGAAGACTGTTCCCAGTGCCGGCGCTATCCGTCAAAGGAAACTTCCGTGCTGCATATGATACTGATTTGGATGCCACCGCTGTAGAAATCCCCTACACATCAAGAGATCTGAGCCTGATCGTCATGATGCCCGGAAAACCTGGAGAATTCTCTATTGGAGGAGTAGCATCTTTGAAATCCAAATTGACCCTGGAATCCTGGACACAGCTTATGAGAGGATTTTATCCACGTGACCCTTTCAAAATTGTACTTCCAAGATTCCGACACCAAACTGCCGTCAATTTAACGTACACCCTTAAACGTTTTGGTCTCACTGACCTTTTCATGTCGGATCAAGCACAATTCAAGGGAATCAACGGCTTAGTCGATTTGCATGTGGATGAGAATATGATGCATTTTTCAGAATTTGCTACATGGGAAAAGCTGTCTGACACCATGAGGGAGACCAACATGCAAAACAACAAGAATCTTGATCTCATCCGCATCCTTCGTCCATACGTCAAAGATCAGTATGGTCAATATCAAGAGCCACTTTCAGTCAACGACTGGATCTCAAAGTCACGGCATCAACCCCAACAAAGTCAACAACGCAGCCGAGGACCCCAACATCCCCAAACAATGGACATCAGGTTGGCATTACGTTTGGCACATGCTGAAGAGAAAATGAAACGTCGACAGGCATCAAATGGAGCCAGAAGCAACACGAACCCAAGGATAGAGCCAATGCGTTCATTCATGAGGCCCAAAGGAAAGCGGTCCAACCGTCGACACCAAAAAAGGAACAGAAACACAAGACAAATTCATCACCATCATCATCATGTTTATCATCAACACCACAGCAGTCGACAGAATGCTTTGCCAGAGTTGGAGGAGCGCGTTTTGAAGTTTGAGAGACCATTCATTTATGTTCTCAGACACAATCCTACAGGAATGATTTTAATGACTGGACAGTATACAGAACCAGTAACTGAAGTGCTTGAGTAGATAAGTCACAAACGATGCCTATTTACTTACACAACTTGCAATGCAAACTTACTTTTCTTTTAGTCATTAACTAACGGTATCTAAACCAAACATACGATTATAATAATAATAAAATGCATTTCAATCCGTGTAGGTATACAACATACATACATAACATACATAATACATACAAGCAAATATATACGACATACAATTATACATGCATAATTATAACCATTTGTCACACAAATTAATTTTTATGACCAATTTTATGGAGGGGTAAAATTTACTATAGTTTTATTGTATTTTTTTTGGTAAACTTTTAAAAGGTTTGATGTTTCTATTTTGGGACTTTAATGTAGCTATTATTATTAGGTAGAATGTGATTGTTTTGGAACCGCAAATACTACAACGATTGGGAAGTCAAACCGGTGGCACACGTTCTCATATTAGTATATAACTCACGTTAAACTCTGTCCGCTGCACCTGTTATAATATGGATTCATATAGTTTACTAATTATACTCAACAAAAGTTTGTTACAGATTAATATTTCTCTCGATCTGCCAAAATACTCGTGTGTTGAGTTTGTACAGAATATTGCTGTAAAATAATAATGATATGAGTATATACCTAGTGTATAATTCAGCATTACTTTCCACTATACAGTATAACGTATTTAAATATTTAAACGTAGAATAATAGTAGTAATAATAATAATAATAATAATGCTCTTTATATCATTTTTAGCAAATCATTCCCCGTAAGACAATGTGTTGTTAATCTAAAATGTTTCAAAGGATTTGGCTTGTTTTTTTGCCGTTTATGCCCGCTTTTGATTCAAGGATTTTATAGTTGTTAATACTGTTGCAAAACACTAAAAATGCCTGACAAATATACTAATGAACTATGAATTTTATTATAACTACTTAAGTGATTAAGATTTTTTTTAGCTCGGATACTTTTATTCGTAAAAGTTTTGAAGTTTGAGCTACCGACTGTTCCTGACATGATGCTCATGTTATCATAATATTAATGTGAATCAAAATATATACTTGTGTATGTATTTCTGGGGAAAAAAACTTTTTTTTTCCTTTATTGACGATTATGCTATGAAAAAATTTGTACTACATATTATACTGACCATCTACTACGCATGTTATGAGTTAATTATTGAATGTATTACGTACAAGAATAAAGCCTGACATATATTTTAAGATTTTAATGAAAATTTGTTGTACAATTTCGTTTATATATTTTATTTGGCTTATTCATTGAAACCATAGCCAAGTCCATACATCAAATCCAATAGTACCCATCCACGAAATATTGTCTTGGCTTATCCCGACTACAGCCTTAATTGTTGTAGCGATCGGCGTGAGCTTGTCCATGTGAGTATCAATAAATGACTGAATCTGCACATTAAAAATAAAAAAATTATAGCAATCCCCCATTATACAAAAATTGCAAAATACATCATCAGCACATGGCTTTTTAGAGCATTTACCTGATCCAGTTGACTTTGCGACGTGCAATAGTTGGATAGGGTGCCTAATATGACCCCTACTGGTCTAGGGTGTCCACTTCCAATAACATCAATAATTGTGTTTATATTATCCGAAACAAATTTGAGTATAATTGTTCGTCCTATTGAATTTGTAGCAACTTTTGCCAAGGCTGTCACAGCATCCTCAGGATATAAGCCCGAAACAGGATCCAGAGTCTTTTTCAGTAAACTATTAATATTCGAGAGACCCAAAACAAATTTGACACGTGTTTAGTGTATAAAGTATGCATAAATATATAAGCTTTATTAATTGAATTTACTACAAGCATACTCTTCTAAGATGGCCACGTTTGTTGCACAAGCTAGTGCATTGAGAAACTCCTCCCTTATATCAGAGTCGCTGGTTTCGTTGTATTTTCCAAACATAAAGTCAAAAGCTGCTTTGCCACCAGACGCAACAATGGCACATTGTAACGTCCCCTTTGCATCCACGGAGGTTATTCTGAAAACATTTATCAAATTAACAAAAAAATGTAATATGAAATAAATCAAACTCAAAATAATTAATGGTAATTATAGGTTTGTAGCTTGTATAGTGATAAGATGATGATGATGATATATTACGGATTCGTGATTGGTGTCGCTTGCCATTGAGCGAATAATTTTAAAGCATATTCTTTGCACAGCGGACTCCGCAAAGAGCATGACCAATCTAATAAATCAGCTCGGAGAACTGCCACAGCTCCCTTATGAATCGGCATTTCCTCAAGTCCCAAAGCAATTAATGCGGTATCAAGTTTGGGTTGTAAGTATGCCTTGATATAAACAAAAAAATGCACTAATTATAAGCTTCGATAAATATTAGTTGTGCAAAAAAATTCAAATTTATACAATATGAACACTAATTTTTTTTAAAAAATTTGTGGTACCCGCAAAACTGGAAATCCAGGATGAGATGAAAATTTCTCGTGAATATTTTCAAAATGTTGAAAGAAAGCACTCCACACTGTAAAGTGCCTCTCCTGGTGTAGATATCTGGTAAAATTCAACGCTTCCTGAATGTTAATGTGTTCTGTAAATTTAATAGAAATAAATAAATAATATAATTATTTAAATTAAATTTAAAGTCATATTAAATTTGTGTACTATTTGTACAAATATGTGTATATATTATTGTGCTAAGGTACTCTGTTTGGCAAGGATAAAATAATCATCAATGAGCTGACTTCTACTCAAGGGACTAAAAACGTTTGGATTTATTTCCAGTTGCTTTTGAATTAGCTGCGACAAGGATTTGTCATATAACGTACGATAAAATCCTAGAAAAATATAGAAAACGGTCGTGTTTGGATATCAATTTATTTTGGTTTTTCATAGCAAGTTGATTATTTATTTAAATATGCAATTATTATTTTAATTTATTTTTTAGACTGCATAGTATGCAGTGCATACCTGTTGCATTATTATTGATCATGATCCATCTAGTGGTATTATGTGCAATTGTCTTAGGAAGACCATCCTTTTCCAGCCATAATTTTGGCAAATTGTTTTCCAAAGGGAGTTCATCTTCCCGAACAATGCTGATGGGGACATACCACACACCTTCCAAATCCGGTTGATCATGATTTCTAAATCGCTGCTGAGAAAGTGTGACATGTGTCTCATTTGCAATATCAACTTTCACCAGTGGAAATCCAGACTGATCAGTCCAAGTGTGCATAATCTCATGCATAGTTATCCCGTCTGGAAGTCGACCATCCGCAGATGCCACTTGGTTTAAATCGTCAAACAAATCGTCTTGCTCCACTGCTTTGTACGCCATCCTTTTCAAATAGGCTCTTAGCCCTGCTGCAAATGTCTCTCTAGTGAGAAATGCATCCACCATTCTAAAAACTGACGCTCCCTTCTCGTATGATATTGTGGAGAACATGCCGTCAATTTCATCAGGTGTGCTAACGTTGTAATTCATGGGATGTGTGTTTGATCGGGCATCATACACCATTGAATACTGGACAGCGTCCAGAATGGCATACTCTGCGGGCATCAACTCTGGGTGGGCTGCTTCTATTCCCAAATATTGTACAAAAGTTGAAAGACCTTCGTTGAGGTAAACTTGATTCCACCACTTCATAGTCACAAGATTTCCAAACCTGTTCATTGAGAATATACCCAGCAGCATAATTAAATAGCTTGATGACGTTTGTTTATAAAAAAAACTACAACACACAATAATATCTTATAGATACAAGTGTAAAAACTTAACATTGATGTGCCAGCTCATGTGCTGTAAAAATATTTTTAAAAAAGTAGCAATTTAAATAAGTGCATGTTTAATTGATCTTTGTTCGGCAATGCAAGCAGGTTTTACTTTAATATGTACCAGTAATTAATGTGACAAGTGTTCTGTCGGCTTCACTCTGTTCACCAGGTAAAAACATGAGGTAGGATGTGCCATAAATATTTAATCCATAATTTTCCATTGCTCCGCTAAAGTCAGCGACAGCCACAGAATCCATCTTGGAAAGCTTGTAGGTCTCATTAAAGTAATCTTCATAGTACTTCAGGCACTTTGCAGCAACACCGGCTGAATAGTTAGCAGCACCTGCGTCAATCAAGGGTTTGGACGCGTATACCTGTCCATACAACAACAATGAAATGTGAGGGTGAATAATAATAATAAGCAGTCATAAGAAATTTTATTAATATGACATTATTTAACTATTAAGGAACATAGGTAAATAAATGTAAATACATACACGAGCAGGCTTGTCCCCGAAAAAGTTTTCCACATACTCAAAATCGCTGACAACCAGTGCTAGCAAATAGGTGGACATCTTAACGGTCCGTAAATACTTGTCCATTACCCAACCGTCATATTCCGGGCTAAATTACAAAGTGAAAGTACACATACTACAACAGCCTATTTCCAGTATCCAAGTAGTAATGAAAGTACAAACTTACTCTGGTGTAGATTCTACAAGTTCTGTATTGGACAACGAGGTGTAATTTTCCCTCCTAACGATAGTGAGATCAAATGTTGATTTGAGAGCTGGCTAAAATAAAATATTTAAAACCATCTCACGCTCAATTTCTGGAAACACGGCTGTAGGGTATAAACTGGAGCTATGTTAAGTTGGTTATATTGATAGTTACCTCATCAAAACAAGGAAACATTCGCCGGGCATCAACACTCTGGAACTGATGTTGCTGCATATCGTCTATATAATATGGGTTGGGTGGGCATACATAAAGAAATTATTGATGATCATGATATATTGAGCTATTGAGCTAATGGTAGGACATGACACGGAATAATCTGCCAAAGAGAAAGTTGTTGTGAATGATCTTACCTGGTTTCCCCATTCTCAGTTTCATATGACCTATGAAACAGGCCAATATCCCGTAGAATGATTTGGGCAACATGCTCAATGTATATTTCAAACTCTTCTCCTGCATTGATCTGAGTTCCCAGTTCAATTATGAAAAAATCCCGGATGGTATCCTCACTGAAGCGTAGGATATCTATTCGCTGACCCGGGTTAGTGGTAGATGTGACCTTACATTACACAATTACAACACAAAAAATTACGCACATATTAAAACTATATACTACAACATTCCAAATTAAATATCTTCTTTTTTTATCACTTACTGTCACAGAACTTTGATTAATCGCCAAATCTTTGGCATGTAAAACTATTTTTGTCGTGTTTTCTTGATTCACCCCAAGAATCCTCACTTTTCCTGGAGCTGTAAACTGTGAACCCGAAGATTCCCCTTCTTCTAAAATCANGAACCCGCAGATTCCCCTTCTTCTAAAATCACCCTCACTTGGATTTCATAATGTGATGGTATAAATGTATTATTCAGTCTGTACATGAGTTCCGCGTCCCCTCTTGCTGTGATCTTGCTCTCGTCTCCATTCCGCTTTTTCGGGAAACCTCTTATCTTTGGCTTTCCCTGTAATGAAAGTTGTGCGGAAGAAAGGGTAAAATAATAGAATAAAAGAAATAGTACTATTTGGACAAGTAACGACTTCATTTTTTCACAATGTTGTATGTGACGATACAAAGACACCTCTGTAGCAAATTATAAAAGTGTCCTTTTACCAACCAGGTCGATATTACATTATGCTCATGCACTATTTATGCGAGTGCAGTTAATCGATTTTTTATGCTTATTTCCTATTTGCTGTCTAACGACGAAAATAAATTGAAACAAATAATAGAAATCCTATCCCAAGAATGGATTAACGTTAACATGTACGGAATATAAGAGACCCGTCGTCGTATGCATGTTTTGTGCCTAAAAAATCCCGTTAATTTCACGAGAAACATGATAAAAGAATTTTTGATACAGGTCCATCATTGCAAAAAAAAACCTTGTTTGTTTTTGATTTACGATAAGTGAAACAGTATAGAGATTTAACTTTCTTAGAGAGCATTTGATTCTTGTCGAAAAGCTTCAAAATTCATGAGGTTGGCAAACAAGTTTAATCCCAGGTGATTTAATTCAACCAATTTTTCTCCTCAGCACTATTTCCCTTTTGTTTTGCAAAGCAGAGCGTTTAGTGAAACAATGGATGTGTTTTGTGTTGTAAACGTTTGCGATGCTTGAGTGCAGTGTAAAATGTAACATTCAACATTATTATTATTATTATTTATGAAACATGATATATATTTTTCACTCTACATGTCTCTCTACAACACCGCAATTTTACTCAGAAAAACTGGTATTAATTAATTCGGTTTTGGTTTTCTTCACATTTCGTCAAAGATGCGTTAGATGATGTAGCATGTACAGAAAAATCCTTATGCTTGGGCAACTATTTTGAACAAATATTCATTTTCTAATCCTTCAAACATGAGCAATAGCCATAATTATAATATACAGTATAATTTGTACCATGGAGCGAAGGTCACGGTCAATTTTAACGCTATTTCTCATCAGGCTCCTTTTTACTTTATGGTCTCAGTGCTTGTGTTGAAGTTTAATTAATTCATGAGTCATTCATGAACAATTTGTGTAAATGAAGTTTTCAAACGCTACAAAAATTTATCATGTGGAATTATGAACAAGTGAATAATTAAATCATAAAATATTTAAGGAATATTTTTCTGTAACAATCTTTTATTTCTTCAGTTTTTCAGCAATTATAATATACTTTTTTAGGTGTATATAATAAATGATTTATATATGTTTATATATAATATGTTTTATATAATTTTCGGTACATTATATACCGTAATATATATATAATATATGTATAATTTCATTCTTATTTATAGCTACATAATAATAGGTAATAATAATAATATGTACATCATTCGCACAGATCGATTGTATTTTTTTTTAAATATTATTTGTATTTAATATATCAACGTTGACGTATTTTTTATAGATAAATGACCTAACCATCTAGGCAGATGTCTTCTTTCTTTCTTTTTTGTTATAAATATCTTCTTTCTTTTTTCATTTCCGATATCGTATCGTATGTATATATACCCATGTATGTTTAAATGCGACTTTCACATAATGTATTTAGTACAACTATATACGGTACACGATAACAATTTCATTAGAATTAATATATTTATGAATGATATAATATATATTTGACTCGAGAGAAAAAAAGATTTACAAAAAAAGCCGTATATAGTCCTGTTATTATAGTACATATATATTTATGACCCATTTCAAATGCATATAAAATTACACAACCACGATTTATTTTTGTTATTGGGTTTTCGTAACCATTTCATGCGTATATGTAGTTTTTTTTGAAGGTGAAGCACCAATCAAACTTGGTACAAACTGACTTTTTTTAAAAGAATAATAAACCTAATAACTTTTAAAGGATTTTTTTGAATAAAAATAATATCAATTCGATAAGCTATGAATGCATTTTCACTTATCTTTTAAATGTCATTTTTTTTCTTCTTATTATGTGCTTTGATTTTTTTTGGCGTTTATTAGGCTTCAGTCAGTAAAAATTCATGCGACAACTTAGACATTTAGAAAAAAGAAGAAGATTGCATGCTGCATAGACACATGATGATACAGTCGAGTAAATTGACAATTCAAAAGTTTTTACCGATTCTTATTACTTTTTTTGCAACTATATAGCTTATCAAAGTAAAAATTGAATACATATGTGGAGATATTATTTTTTCGGTAATTACTGAGCATTTAGGGGGAAAATGACTCACTCAATAATAATAATAACAATAATAATAATAAGCAGAGCTGCGAACAAATCTACACGGTAAAAAGGTACTATTTTAATATGTATCCACATATAGTTTTTTTTTGCTAGCACTACACTGATTTATTTTTAGTGCTAAAAAAATTGTAGTAGTTTTGTAGGAGTAATAATAATAATTGTCTTGCAAGTGTAGTATTTTTTTTGCTGCACATATGTCTTCTTCTTGTTGTAATACGTCTTTATATGATATATTATTTATCGGAAATATTTTTTAAAAAGTATATATATATACCTACATATATATGCCTATAAGTGTGTATGATATACTACTATTATTTATGTGTAACTGTATTATTTTTCCTTCCACTTAATTGTATTATATTATCGAGAGACTCATTGTTCAATTTATCGGGTAGAAAATGTCATTTTTCTGTCATGATTATTATTTTTTGATCATAATCCTTAATCAGTGTCACTATGAGCTCATGAGGTTTCACATCATTTTTTTTTTGAAATTAGGTCATTTTTAGGTATTGAATATCATGCAGGCTTTATGTATACATATATATTTATATTTTTATCATAAATTTATCTTTATAATAAATGAACTACATATACACATAGTTCGATTGTAAGCAATTATTATTAATATTTTTTTTATATTAATGTTTTTTATAGTCATGTCTTGTTGTTGTAGAATATCTTTTTTCTTCTTGTTCATTTTCTTCAAGTATGTACCGTGAGAAGGAGTGAAATTTTAATTTATGATACTTTGAGATTTAAAAAAAAATTATTGACTTTCACGTAATATGTATTTTTTAAACATTAATTAACTGTCTTGTACAAGGAGAATATATAGTGTGTAATACAGATGATATTTTATAGTAGTGGTAATAATAAATATTATATTTCTTACAAGTATATATGTATGAAATACGAATCTGAAGCTAAATATATTTGTAAATGTATTCTGTAGTAGCGTATGTATATAATATAACAATATTATGCATACTATTTCATCGAGATCTAACATGAGGATTCTGTGAGGAAACAATACTCATTTGGTTTTGTTTTGATTGACGTGTAGTTATTTAGTGTAAAATCATTAAATGACAATAAAATCAGCCTCTCTCAGGAAATCCTTATACGAAAATGATGAAACCAAAAAAAAAGACATTTTTAAATATAAAGATGCAAAGAAATCTAAAAAAGAAAATTAAAATTGCATAAAAAATATAAAACAACAGGAAAAAGAGCATGACAAAAACAAAGAAGATGGTGTAGGAAAAAAAAATTTGTGTTGTGAGTTGTATATTTCCATGCAAAAAAGGAGAAAAAAAAATATATGGCAAAAAAAAGAAGACACAAATTATATACTTATATATTTTTTAAGAAGAACACTTAAATATAGGTGATATATTTCAAATATTTTTTGTGAGTACGTATAAAAGTTTATCACAAACAATTATTATTATTATGATTATTATTAATATTTTTCATATATAAAGTACACGATGATAATATAATATTCCATGTACATAAAACTTGTATGATGTATAATATATATTTAATATATATATATGTATTTATGTAGATATATATTTTTTTTCTAAAATAGACTGTTTTTAACAATAATAATAATAATTACTGTACAATATGTATTTTTTACTTTTTATTGTAGCTGTGGACTATATTAAATAAGTGTAATGAGTTAAGTACGATTTCTTCTAGTTATAAGATAAGTACATACTTATTATTCTAGTATTAACATTTTATATAATGCTTAATTACGCTTAATTATACAATTAATTAAATTACAAATATTTTTTATAAAAAAAATCCCCTTAAAATTTTTCAGATAATACCGGACACATTTTGAACGAGAAAACTGAAACAACCAGACCAACATTAGTAATAATAGACATTACTATTATATGTGACATTGTATGTAATAAGTTCGTTTTATTTTACAACAGCTAGTTATTTGGAGACAGAGAGCACAAAAAAAAGTAATTAAGACTTTGAAAATTTTAGTTTATTTTAAATGCGGACGATCAATCTTTAGAAAGAAATATTTTTTCTCATCCCTAAAAAATCGTAAGATTGATTGGCGAAATCAAAAAAATTCAAAAAATCAATGCGATGATGATGATACAAATGAGCATATATAGTGCGCTGCGCATGAGTTGAAACAATTAGATTATTAGTTTGTAGAACAAGAACACAAGACAAAAGCTGTAGAGAATATATAATAATCTGATTAATTAATATTATTACTATTTACCTATGTTCTTTCTTTCATTTCAAGAAAAAAAAAATCTTGTAAAAAAAACTAATACATTTAAAATAAAAATGCTAAGCCTCTGTTTTAAAAAAAAATCTCACAAATGGAAAAAAATGTTCGTTTGTTACGTTTTCTGATTACAAGTGTAGATATCGCTAGTTTAAAAAAAATGTATCCTTTTTCATACATTCTCGTTTTTTTTCCCAGATTGTATGTCTTCTAACAAGTCTAGTTCACCACCATCCAACAAAGCAGCAGGAAAAAAAAAACAACCGGTGCGTCGGTGTGTTCTTTCTGTCTAGTATTACTACTGTATGGTAGAAAAGAATATTTTTATTTTAAAAAAATCCATTTGTTGTTTTTTTGCTATAATTTTTTTATTTTATTTTGTTTGAAGACGATATAATATAGGTTATTTGATATCTTAATTATTTATTTCTTTTTAACTTATGTTTTAGTTTTCTGATTACAAGTGTAGATATCGCTAGTTTAAAAAAAAATGTATCCTTTTTCATACATTCTCGTTTTTTTTTCCCAGATTGTATGTCTTCTAACAAGTCTAGTTCACCACCATCCAACAAAGCAGCAGGAAAAAAACAACCGGTGCGTCGGTGTGTTATTTCTGTCTAGTATTACTACTGTATGGTAGAAAAGAATATTTTTATTTAAAAAAAATCCATTTGTTGTTTTTTGCTATAATTTTTTTATTTTATTTTGTTTGAAGACGATATAATATAGGTTATTTGATATCTTAATTATTTATTTCTTTTTAACTTATGTTTTTTTTCTTCTCTATTTTAATAATCTGCATAGTTGAAAAAGTCGTTTCAAGTTTTTTGTTTCATTTCAATAATATAATCTATATTAGTTCACTACTACAAGATATATATAAAATGGTACATAATGTTTTAAAGATATATATGCATAACACACGTAGGTATTTTTTTCTTTTTTTTTACCTAGACACGTAAATATATATATATGTATAAATGTAATCTATATAATGTTGATTCAACTAGATTCTTTGCAAAAACAGAAAAGGAAAAAAAATGCCATCATTGTGAATGAGTAAGTATACGTTTACGACAATTAACAGTAGTACAGTATGACATACAAAAAGATGCGAAAGCATCATAATAACAAACATGACAATAGTAATAATATAAAAATTACAACATTTTTTTTCTTTCTCAAAACGGAAATAGTTTATTGTTGCAGTTTAACAATGAGTAAATATATAAATATGTGTAACCTGTTCTGTCTGTCTTGATGTCTTTTTCTTTAATCGACACTTTATTTTTCTTATTTATTTTTATTATTATTTCATTTGTTATGTATGTGTATATACCATGTATGGGTAGCTAAATACATCGATTAATCATTTTTTTAAGTAGTATAATAATATGCAGTAATAATAATAATATAGTATCGGTATATTTCTTTTTTTTATTATACCATAATTTATCATTAAAGGTAGCTAAAATCAAAATCCTTGTAGAAAAAACTACCCCCGTTACCAGACGGGTCAAGGACTTCGTGACCCTGTGGAGCTCCTGTGGCATACACTGCCTGATTGAGAGCGCTAGACGTCGGGTTCATGCCACTGGAATCGTATGATTGAGCTAAAGAAACTGGAGGGTGCTGGTGTGGACCAGGGCCCTCATTGACTAAACCACCGCTACTACTACCATTACTACCTGCCGGAGGTGCCACTAACTGTTGATAAGGCGAAGAGGAGTTTGGAGGATGACCGTGATCCATCCCTGGAGGTCCTGATGGAGGAACGGAAGTCCAATGATACTGTTGCTGTTGATGATGATCATACGACAAATTCTGATCTGCTGCGTACAGATGAGAGTATTCAGGGACCTGAATGTCCATCCCCGGCTGACCGGCGCCATTGCCTGGACCCCCACCTCCGTAAGAATGGTGCAAAGCCACGCCTCCTGATGGATCGCTTCCTCTGTGAGCCTCTTGTTGACTTTGAGAGGAGAGATTTGTACTACCAAGAACATACTCAAATGCACTGGGATTGGGCGGGGATATGTGCGACTGTGGTGGCATGAGAGAAGACTGCACTGGATTTGGTTGTTGAGATGTCAGTTGAAGATAGGTATACCCTTGCTGCTGATGATGATGTTGCTCTGGAGGACTCACATAATACTGATGCTGTTGTTGCATAGGTTGAGAAATGACTGATGATGCGTGGTATTGTTGTGAATGCTCGGGTAGGACTTTCGGCTTTGGATACACAATCACGTTTTGCTGCATGGATGCAGGACCGCGACCGTGATGTTGTTGTTGTTGCTGCTGCTGATTGTGTGAATTATGGTGATACATTTCCGGGCTATGGGCAGGTGGTGACTGAAGGGTTGGAGGGACAATGGCAGATGCAGCTGATGACGCTTTTACAATAATATTCCTTCCGTGGGAAAATTGGCCTTGACTACCTGCCACTGGAACATGAACCGTGACTGGTAATGATGAATGAGGGTGAACATAATCCATCGAGCTTGGAGAGCCCACGTTGCTGCTACTTCCTGCGGCCGCAGCAGCCACACTCGGCGTTTTTGGACCTGGGCTCATGATTATCTTACGATCCAGTTTAGTCTCTAGACTTGTTGATGTCGTGGAAGCACTTACAATCACCGATTTCGTGTTGCTAGCTGCCGCTTTTGATGCTGCACTTGGGGCATTTGAAGTTTTAGCCTTTTTTGCCCGAGAAGGTCCAGCTGACTTGATGATTGATCTACTAGTTTTGTTACTGCCAGTATCACTAGTAGGAGTCCCCTCCTGACTTGTCGGGTCACCTCCAATCTGTTGTTGCTGCTGCTGCTGCTGCTGTTGTTGTTGAGTAGCTTTCTTTGAGCTTTTCCGTTTTTTCGTTGGTGGTTCTCCAGGTTGCGAGGTGGATGTCGCTTGACCACTGCTACTTCCCGCGGCTGCTGCAGCAGCGCCTGGAGGTGGTTTGAGGGGATTATTTATATCGCCATTCACAAATAAATACTTATGCACATTTTTAACATGTTTCCGCCGATTAGAACGGTCACGAAACTTTTTCCCACATATATCACACAAGTACGGCAACTCATTTGAGTGTAAAAGCATGTGATTTTTTAGGCTTTCTTTATAAATGAAGGACTTTCCGCAGAGCTCACAGGTGTACTTTTTGTCTCGCGTGTGAGTGCGTAAATGAGCTTTAAGATTATTTTTGAATAAAAATCCTCGATCACAGTGTTCACATTTGAAATTCCCTTGACTCTTGCTATCCTTGGAGCTATCACTGCCCCCATCGCCAGAATTCGCGGCACTATTGGGGCTTGTGCTGTTATTTATTGCACCAGGAAATCCTAATAATGTTAGATTACTTCCCCCTCCAACGCCTCCATTGTCCTTGCTGTTGTTATTGTTATTCATCTTTTCAGCTTCTTCAGGATGCTTTCGTCGGATGTGGTAGCGGAGATTGACACGTTTTGAAAATCCACTCGGACAAAAATCACAAGGAAACTTTTTTGGATTGTCACTGTGAATTCTCATATGCTGACGTAGATTTGACTTGTCGTTGAACTTCATGCCACATTTTTCACAGTCGTGGGTCTTTTCCGGTGGCTTGTGAACTGTCAAATGGCTATCAAGGCTTCCCCTAAAAAAATAAAATAAATCCAGAGTAAGGTTTAAAGAATTACAAAATAACATTATTCAAAACATCTTCAATCATCATAAAACAAGTATTTTCAGGTACGTATGAAAAATGTAGGACAAACATGCGTCTAACAACCAAACCAGTAGTGTTAGCAGTAGTACGAATCATTAGTGAAATCATGCCATTTGTATGAGGGGTAATGTGACATCAAGATATCATGTCATGATTATACATACAGTCAGCACCTACTACCTACTATCTATAATATATATCATCAGCTCATCACCTGGATTTTTTAATCTTTTTTGACATTTGGTCACTCATCATCAAAACTTGCTCAAGTGGTTTGTCAACTTCTTTTTCTTTGACTTATTACCGGAGAGTACCATAAAGTCATTCATTAGGCAAATATGATAAAAGTGAAAAGCGATTCGTTTATTGTCGCTGCTCCAATTTAAAAGTCATGGTTCTTCATATGTACGGGTATAGTTGATATGATTAATATGACATTTAAAGCGGCAACAATCCAATTTTAATTACTTGAGATTGACAAATGAAACGGTATACATGAAAATGAGACCTAGTGTTCTGACAAGCCGGATTTCAGAGCCGGGCAAAACAACAATTGAAGGAACAAGTCTTCTTCATTAAAACCCAAAAAATTAAAATCCGAGAAAATCTCAGCTTATTCATCATTTTTTCCATAATAGTATCATAGCTCAGTACAAAATAATTGTACGATATTATTAATAATTTATAGGTAAATACTTATACCTTATGCCGATATCACATTTCTAACCCAATCATGTGCACGTGAAAACAATACATAACCAAAACCTAGTGACGTTGGCTTGCCATAAATTAATTAAAAACCTTGTCGTTATAATTGTTTTTACAAATGAAACCCTTTAAATAGTTTGTATGCGGCACCTTTTCCACTGCTAATTAAATTTGACATGAAGATTTGATGGTTGTTTTGCTGATTCCAAATCTGTGCATGAATTTACAACTTGAATGAATGTATGAGTTTGTAGAATATCCTAATGTAATTATCCGAAGTTGAAAAACATGGTAAATATCTCGTAAAAATTAGAGTACCTATATATGTCTGTGCAGAAACTACTAATGGCGAAATCAGATATCTTGTTTTTAACGTTGATTTTCTTGTTAACAAATCATTTTAATGCATTCTGCGCAGTCAGCTCTCAAGTCAAACACGAGTGAGAAAAAAAATAATCATGTAGCCCCAGTTTCTTTCCTGTTGTTACGTTGTTGTACGTGTGCACTCTGTTCAGCAGCATAAGAGGAGCAGCCAAGTCAACTTTTGACTTTCACTCTTTTCGCATTAATTAAAATGGTTTTTAAAATTAAACCTACAGCAAACCATTATAGTGCTGAAATTTAATTCACCATTCCACACATTATTTTTTTTAGCCTTTTTTTATATAAGCAACTGAGTTGAAGACGTATCATGTACATAATATTATTATTATAAGCACACTTTTTTTGACAAAATTATTACCTATTTTATATGTTTTGCTTAATTGAATATACTTGAGTTCATTATAATTTCACAAATGAATTCATAGGTTCATATCATGTGAGGTGCTTAGCATAAAATTGAAAATCAATTGCAATAAATTAACGTGCCCAACAACAACAGGTATGCGAGCATATAGGTCGTACTGCTATAATAAAAACATGATCTTTTAATGCAATGAAACAAGAAATAGGTAAGCCACGTGGAGATTATAACAGCTAGTTTGATCGTGTGTACGACTTACGATACGGTGTGGTGTTGTTGTAATAGTGGTGGCGTGGTGGTAGCGCACAGCCAAAAAAAATAAGATTCGATTGTTATATTATTATTATTACTATTACTGCTACAATGATCCTTCTTAAGTTTCTCTTTTGCGTCTCTCCTCGTCAGATTACATGAATCTCACAACAATCACAGCAGCGGTCTATATCAACAACGTGTTATTATATTAGCTTTGCAACAGTAGTTGTAATAAAGAAAAGTGGATTTTTTTATTATTATTATTATTGTATATGATCATTTTCAATCAAATCCTTTGAGAAATTATAAATCACAGAAGCAGTCATGTTTACACAAGTTAAATATCTGCACTTTGTAATATATAGCGATGTTGACTGATAATACTTTATCTGTTCGTATTTTGATAACCGTCTTTAAAAAAATCGAAATATCACAAGGAAGGTTGTTGGTTGAGTGTATATTAAGAACATCACAATAATAATAAAAAATGTAGCTTAATAATAAATAAGAGTTAGTCGGCTTAACTTTTCTGATAAATGTCTCGGTAAATGCTTACTTAATGCAAACTATATTCTTGTGCATGTCGTAACGTGACTATATTATGATTATGATCATGTTGATATGCGTATGTTGTGCTGTGACGTGACCCGAGTGGTCGGAATGGAAAATTTTAAAAAATATCGTTTCAATCTTATTTGCACTTATATTATTATTCACTTGTCTTGCACAATCCAAATATCCAACCGATTTTACTTTATAGTATTGGGTCAAGATCCCAGAAAGAAGGTCACACAAAAAAATGTATGTACATTTTTGACACTTTCTTTGACGAGCTTTATGTATACGGATCTTTTTTAAAGGAAGTTTTACTGCATAATAATGTGCTATCATCATGTACATAGTATTTACATACTGCTGATCCCATGATGTTGTGTGATGATATTATGATGGATGCACACAAATGACCAAAAAATTCCATTTGAACATTAGGCACATTCACCAACAACCAGTCAACATCAATCATTTCAACCTACGCAACTATGTTTTTTTTTCATCAGCGTTGTTGTTTAGTATATTATATAGTTATACTGTATATTATAAAACAAATTATTTACACAACTTTGTGTAGAATGTGTCTTTACTACTGTCAACACCGCACCATCTTTAGCCACCATCACTAAATACGAACATTCTCCTCATTTCCTACAATCTGCACAAAATGCATATAATAAGCGCTTTATTTATTTACAAATTATATTTACAATTTTTTTTGTGTTTTTTTCTCATGGACTATGTTGTGATCCGTTAAATTTAATTAGAAAAGTTTACTAATTCCAACAACTATACACCCACACACACATGCAAACTATGTACAGATGAGTAGACGCTTTTACACTTGTAGTCATCCAACTGGCCATTTTGGACCCATGAAAGTTTTACTTTATGTCCCAAATATAAGGTTTGTAGATGAATTCGTCATCGACTATATTTTAGGCTAGATGACGGATGATGATGATGATAATGAATGAACCGGTAATGCAAACAAACAACGACACTCGTGCTTTACAGTGCTTATAATTCATATTGCACACACTTTATTATCTGAATAGCTTATTGTACGCAATTAAGAGAGAAGAGACAGAGACAGCAAGTGAAACATTTAAACTGAAAGGATAAACCGTTAATGTGGTTAATATTCATCATTCCTTTACGCCTTACACTCTTACAAAATTAAATCAACTTACAAGTTAATTTAATACTATATTTTTACACATTAGTCATATTCTTGCTAATATAGTAATAATAAAAGAGCAAGTTACAAGTTCAGCCAGCATCCGCATTTTCAGCTGGGAATGGGAGTAAGCATGACTCGCTATTTATAATACTACTTGGAGTTTGGTCGTTGTGAACGTGATTTGATTGTATTTTGATATATTGTATACATTGTATGCTGGGACACGCTAGTATTTTTCTCTCTTCTTCTTTTTTTGCAACAATCCTCCTAACTCTATATATATATCTGATAAGTTACAATCTCGAAATATCCATTATTATAATGTGCAGTCTTCTTGGTTGGCTGACAAAGAGCTTGCTGTCGAGATGACTCATAATTTCAAGTGAAGCAACAACGCAACGCGCACACATCATCCTCATATCATACATACAAAACGCCAGCAACTCAATCAAAATAGGTTGAGTGACGCATGGATATTCCTTTATACAATCGCCCACTACCACCATATACCTTTTTTTTTAAATATCGTTGTTGTTGTTGTTGACCGTGAGTAACGCACTATCTATTATATATTATGAATCCTTATTTTTCTATCAAACTCAAGTCAGCACACAAGATTAAATTGCTGATTTATTAATAATATACATTTCATTTCACATTACATGAGAAATAATATCTAAAGGGATAAAGTATTTATAGAAAACCTATAAATATCATCATTATTATATACGATTGCTTATTATTATTCTCATCGTCCACTCTACTATGTACTGTGTCTGTTTATTCAGACATGAGGGTTTTGTTCTTATTAAAAACGTTTTGCCCAAATTATAATTATACACTTAGCATGGAAAATCTTTTTTAAAGAATGATTATTACATCCATCATCATCATCATCATCATCAGAAAACCAGAGCAGACTTTATGACGCAAAGGAGCAGTCAAAGAGAGAACACCTGTTTGTATTTCAATTTCAATGACATTTGCCAAGAAGATTCTGCGTCTCATATTTTTTTATAGGTATGTATTTTAGTTTGCTTGCCACACCACAAATACAACACTACACAACTGTATCATCAGGAACAAACGCGGACCCATCCAACTGGTTATATAATATGACGACGACTACGACGACGACGATGATGATGGTGTGTTGGCTAGTATTATCGAACACATTAACATACATATTGCCGTGCATGCATGAAACTTTTCCAATCTTCTTTGTCTTATGGACAGGTGCATTATAATAATACGCAGCAGACAAACATATTTACAATACATATATATATGAACATAGAATATGCATATATATGTATTTGCAGTAAACACATAACTAACTCAAAAAATGCTGATCTCATGCAGATCAACAATTTTTCTCAATGATCATGACTTAATATATAGCATTACTACAATATAATTATTGGACTCTTGGTATGTTGATTAGAATGGAATTTTTTTGGATGATTTTTTTTTGGTATGAGCCGTTCCTTCTTCTGAGAAAATCTAGTGTACAGAGTAGAAGAAAAAGAAGAAGAAAAAAAAATGTGCATGTAAACCATAATGTTATAGCATGAAACTGAACGACGGTCAGTCGGTGCGGTAATATGTATTGTATAGCATATTATGGGTGTTGCGTCATCACACATCGATCTACTTTTTTACTTGCATTACTACTACTACTACCACACGTACGACTTGCACACATTGTTCTATTACGAAAAAAGCTTATATAATAATCCTGTTACTTTTTTTTCTCGTTCTACTTTTTCTTACAAAAAAAGCAGCAAAAAGAGAAGGAAAATATGATAATGTTATTATAAATGCTCATATAAAAATATGTATACATGTGGGCTACATATATATATACCGACCACACGATGTGAAAGCTTTTTTTAAGTGAAAAGAAAGCTTGTTCTCTATATTCCCCTTAATCATCATAACAATCAATTTTTCTTTCAGTGAAAAAAAACTGAAATAATTTTGAGTTGATGGTAAATTTTGATGCATGATGATGAAGGGAAAATTGGTTAGCCTAGGGTGTGGGTCTACATAAGTCAGTCAGTAAAGTACAAGTACAATATATATGTGTAATAATTTATTAAACTACTACACTATTCCTGACTGATTGATGACCGAAACAAAAGGAATACTAAACATCTTGTGATGAATACCAATAATCTTGTCTTTTCTTGAATGGTTCGTTTCTGCTTGCTATTAACTTTTTTTTAGAGTTTTGAAATGATATACCGCTTACCGACATAAAATAGCAAGAGAGTCTGCCTTGTCTGCTGCTGACTATAAAAATGTCACTTTTGAAAGATAATCAAAATTGCAGGTTGTATGTGTGTAAAATGCATAAAATCGCCCAAAAATCAAAAGATCCCTATCATTAGACGCATATACATATTAGGATGAGGATTATTATTATTATTATTATTATGATTATGATTATTATTACGATGACTGCGCAAAGATAAAATAAAAGTGGTAAACACGGTAAAAGCTTTTTTTTATCCTTGGCATCTCAACTTTATGATTGCCAATCTTGTATCACTCCTAATTTAGTTTAGTTTTGAAGAAGAAATGAAAGATGAGCAGTTATTTGAGCCGACAACTTGATGAAAGTTGTATTTTATTATAGGTCTCACGTTTATTATTATTTTAATACTTTGTCTACAGCAGCAGCAACAATATATTTTTTTTTACATTTTACATTTTTACTTGAAAAAAAAATTGCAAAAAAAATTGTTAAATTCGCAAATATTAAATTAAAGTCTCTAGTTGATCGGTCAGGTATTTTGAAGAGATAAACAATCTTAATACGACATAAATTAGTTACAGGTAATTAATTCATGTACCAGGAAAAAAGGGGAAAAATCTCTCATTTAAAAATAAAACTGTAATAATGATATGGTTTGAACCTAATTCAAAAATATTAGTGGTAGGGCGTAGGTATATATGGTGCTAATGCAAGCCAAGTCATTAATCATTGTACAAAATCTTGTAATTCTTATAATTATTACTATAATTGTTTACATGTTATTTGTTGGACTGCTAATTATTACTTTACTACTGATATAGACTGTATCGTAATATTATGTATTTTTATTATCTATCTGAAGAAAAGTTTGCGTTCTAACAAAAAAAATATACAACGTTTGAAAATGAATGAGTGAATGAATGAAAATATTTAAAAAGTTCAAAAAAATATGTATTATTGTACAACGTGTGCCACAACTACTGTACAATAATATGTCTAATTGAGTTGGTAAAAATCACTATATAGCTGTATAATATTATATATATAGCTTTTCATAGTTAAAAATTATCAGCAAAAAGCAATGAGATAAAATTGTGATATAAAAAAGATATATATGTACCTATGCATTTTTATATATATATATTTGAAATATATACCTATATGAAAGTACAATTTTACATAATAGGCATATATTATACACTGTCTTACTCTCTACATTTAGTAGACTCAGTGTATGGGTTGGTCAATTGATTTCAACGCTCTGAATGCTGGGAAATCCCATTCTTTGCCAAACCCATCATCAACAACTCATATTGGTTGGGATGAATGAGAATAATGTTGATGATGACGTTATGCTTCCTTACACTTTCAAGAAACCGGATGCAGTCAGAGAGTGAGAGAGAGAGAGAGAGAGGGTTAAAGAGAGAAGACACATTCACATCAGTTAGGGCATATTAGCAATTTTCATATATACAAAACTTGTACTATGTATATATATGCGTAGCTCATAGCATGTTTTTCATGTTCATGGCGTGAATCTTCTTTCGTGGAGGTAAGGAAAAAAACGTACTGCAAAAAAAAGTGAATTTTTGGTATTATGGTCTACTGCTGAGGTGGTGGGTAAGTATAGCAGCAGCAGTCCGTCCGTTCGTTCGTTCGTGTGATTGTGTGTGCTGCATGCCAACAACGTAATAAGGTCTTCTTCAGAGGATGATATGGCATGTCTAAAAAGCGTTCTTTTTCGTCTTCACTTTAAAATTGGCTAAATACCACTTTAGATATTCTATTTATTTATTTGTAATTTAGCTAATCCCTTATAGCTATATAAATTCTAGTTGCTGTTACTACTACAACTACTAGCTTTTCGTGTAATCATTTAATTACAACCCGATGATAATGATGTGGTTAGCATCATAGAATTATAAGCATTGCTAAATGTCTTTTTCCTTGCCACTTTACATGCTATGTAAATTACTTTTTTTCATACAGAAAAAAATTAGACAAAAAATCTGAGTGGTGGAACAGGAAGGGAAGTTGTACTGTAATGCCCATTGCGTACTTTTTATGCATTCTCAATACCTACAAAAAAAATTACGGGCATTTCATAAGAAGCCCGGTATTACCAGTGTAAAACAATAGCATGGAAATAATATGAGCTGGTTGACATCTACTAGATGAGCACAATGTGAGTGAATCATCCAAAAAAAAATATGATAAGGATAAGACATGTTAATACATTATGTTCTCCAATTTTTCCATATGTGCATATGTCTGTGCTGTGATCAGATTTGACTGTGAAAACTTTGTTATCTACATTTATTTATGTGCATGTAACGTAATTTTGGTCGCTCACTTAATGTTATTATTACGAATGCACATAAGATAATAATATTATTATTATTATGGGATATTATGTTTCGTTCGTGTAGGTATTAATAATATGGAAAAAGCTGAGAATTTTAATGTATTTTACGTTTATGTGCTATGCTTTTTTCTACTTCTTTGCCTTCGGTCATTTTTATTATTACCAACTATATAACTTTTGTTCTTTCTCTTCTTCTTTTTTTTACTTTTCCATAGCATTGTGTCTACTAACTGACTGTTGTGTACTGGTGGAGATTGGAAGAGAGAGAGAGAGAGAAAAAAAATAATAAAAATAATAATCTGCTACTACTACGTTCCATGTTTTTATTATTATGGTTATTACTATTATTACATTAACTACACTATTAAATACAAAACGAACATCTGGCAAAACTGTCATGCGATCCCTCGACCATTTTATTATGACGAGACAGAGAACGTTTCTATGTATATATCTGTAATAATATGCTTTCCATGTGCTTGCATTTAAACAACTTTTAACCAACATAATATAATAATATGTGTATATTTTATATACTTTTATACAATTTTTTTTTATCAGGGAGAACATCTCTTTGTATTGCCTTAAATGGCTCATTTAATTCAGTTTGCACGGCTAATGTGTTTTTCCACTGTTCTGCATTTGATGATGTGAACTGAAAAACATCCGTCGTTTTTTTTTTCGAATCCAAAAATATTATTTTGCTGTCAGCGGGATACATTTTATTATCTCTACAAAAAAAACTACACAATATTTTTGTCTTTTCTTTTAAGCATATCGAGAAGAACAAAAAAACACTTCTTCTTCTTATTGTTTGTGCTTATCATATACGAGCAAACTTGGGTTTAAATTTCTTTTCAGTAAATTTCCTATCTGAACTTAATGTAGTCAGTCGAATTGAAGGAAAAATTTCGAAATGTCGGCATTACGTATTATCAACATGATATGTCTATGGAAAGTTTTTACATTTTAACAAACTTCTATTTTTCCCGAGGAATGTAATGCGCTTAATCTTATTTTTCTTTATAAACAACGATGACCTTTCTGATAAAAGACTTTATTATTGATGCAGATTAGTNATATGTCTATGGAAAGTTTTTACATTTTAACAAACTTCTATTTTTCCCGAGGAATGTAATGCGCTTAATCTTATTTTTCTTTATAAACAACGATGACCTTTCTGATAAAAGACTTTATTATTGATGCAGATTAGTGGATTGACTGAATAGATAGGAAATATACACATGTGTGCTATTTTACATTTACATTTTTTACTTGGAAAATACCTCATTCGTCAATTAATGTGCTTGTGATGTAAGTTCAAAATATTTGAATTTTACTTGAATTTTATTTGAATATTAATTAACTTTTCTTGATATTGTTATCTCAGCCCTTCAATACTACCTACATACACTCCCTTCTGTCTGGAGTACTACTCTACAAGAACAAGTTGATTTCATATGGCATTATGCAAATAAATGTGTAACTTGTAAAAGTGGTTGGCAAATAAAAGTATACATGGTATATATGTATTCTCCGTGTGTACTGTAATAGGGCACACTTTATGTAAAAACTCAATAATTGAAATTCACATAGTGCGTCTGCTTGTCGACGTACTTTTGAAGACTCGAGTTCTCATTTTTTTTAAACCTTAAAAAGTCCCACATAATAACACACGGTAAATGGTCTTTATCTTCATTCAATTCAATAAACATTAACCCGTGTATATCTACGCATTTAACTACTTTCCTATTTCACTTCTTATCATCTAACAAGTAATTTTTGCTCATTTAATTTTTTTTACCCTCCCATGTTCCTTTTTTTCTCGGCGGTTTTTTTTTTTGCACTACTTTAAATTCTATGAAAGCTATATAGCGCAACGTACTTTACGTAGAGATAAAAGAAAAATTCAAAGGATAGTAACGGGTCTGGACAGGAGGCTCCACTTTTTCTACAGGTATTTCATCTTGTACACACACACCGATAGAAATGAACAACGTAATAAAATGCATCCTGAGGGCAATAATTTTCTGTCTAACCGTACAAAAAAAAGACTTACTACGTACGAATCTATGTGTTCATCCATATATACATTCAAGTAGGTATATACACACTATTACAAACACATCAAATCAAGCATCTTTACGAGCAAAAATAATATGCACAAGGATACAATGTAGTATGCATTATGCATGTTCATATATATATTCGTACAGACGAAAAAAAAAGTGGACAAGATTGAAAAGCCAGTTTTCTCCTGTTTCATGCTACACTTGCGTCTAGCAATTTTTTCTTCTTATCTTTTAATACTACTATGAATCCACACAAGTAGCAAAAAAAATATAAGCAAAAAATATGGACAGAGAGATAACTACATACCAAGAAGCTCATTTCCCGTCACTCTAATATTTTTCAACCAATAACATTTTTCTAACAGAATTTGTAGATGAGAATAAGAAGAAAAAAAAGAAGAAGGAAAAATACTAGCCACCAACAATCACCGACGCGATGGACCAACACAACCGGCTTAGTGGAGTAATAATAATAAATGTTCCAACTGAATCCTGAATGTGGAATTGCCCATCTGGGTAATAAATACACCAAAGTCATGGACGTACAAGAAATAGCAAAAAAAAAGAAGCGAGATATGTATGTAGTGAGAAACAAAAAAAAAGCCGCAGCCACACATTCTCTCTCTCTCTCTCTCATTTTGAAACGATTTTTTTTTCTTCAAAGGATGTATGCTGGCCGTGTATGTGAGGAGGATTGAAAGAAATACGGCTGTCATTCTCTTTAAGCGCATGCATATAGCCACACGAATTTTAAATACGTACGTTTTTACACGATCCGGTGTGTATATCTTCTCATGCGTAGGTATTTATCAAAAAGGTGTAAAAGACTCTGTGTATTTTATATATGCCTCTGTGTGTATTAAGGTGGAAAATTAAATAATCAATAAAATAAAAAATGACGATTGTAAAGTAAAGCCACCGGGATATGTAGAGAAAATACGATCGTAACTTATGCCATCAGAGCAAACTTGAGTCTTTACTTCTTTTTTTGGTCGAATTTGAATTGCTATAAAAAAAAATCACACAGCCTTGACTGTCATTACTAATCTCCTTTTCGATCATTTACAGAAAAAAGGAAACTAAAGGAGCGCAAACAATGTGAGAATGAGTTACGCGAGGGGAATAGCTAAAAAAGGAGGATGATAAAATTGAAAATAAAATCAAGGGATTTTTGTGCCGAGCCGTCACACATAAGACATCATCAGTAGTGCAAAAAAAATGTATATAAAAAAATAAAATGAGCATTACCCTATGAATTGCATACTTTCTCATGAAAAACACAGCCATCATCATGATCATCATCAACAAGAAGAAAAACAACACTCACCAAACCAGTGCGCATATTATGCATTTTTTGCAGTGCATTATCATCATTACTGCACCTGTAGTATTATATCCATTTTTTTCTCCCTCTCTGCTGCGCTCATCATCATCATCATTTCAACCATCATCATCTTCTTGACTATATACGCTAAAGAGAGATTTTACAAGCAACCTTTTGTACATCAAGTCAAGAAGAAAACTGCAATCATGACAGCAGCATTTGTAATGTCCAATAATCTTTTGTAATAATGCAGTTTTACGTTTTATATGCTCTGCTATGATGACGATGATGATGATGATGCACTATCATTATAATAATCAAGTCCTGCCACAACTCAACTTAAGCAGAGCAAGAAGAAGTAAGACACCTTAATATTATTAACCACCAACTACTATTATCATCATCATCTTCTTCTTCTTCTTCATTCGTTATCATATATATAGACAGAGAATGCAGTTTTCTTTAGATGCATTGCAAAAATGCAGAATGCATTCATTGGCTGAGAACAAGAAGGAGCAAATAATAAAGAGTTATAAAAAAGAGAAGGAGAGAAGATAGAATCTTTTTACTGTCAGAAGATAAAATGAATGTCAGGCATCCTTGGTTGGTTTTAAGAGAAAATTATTTTTTTTGCTCGTAATATTTACCACACAGAGTACAAACCAGACTTTCAACTGTTTAGTTTGTTGAATATTATTATTATTATTATTATTATTATTATGGTTTGGTTAGTTTGGTATCAAACCAACTACCACAATAGTACGCTACTTATTAGACGAAGAAGACGAAGAAGGATTATATATATATGGCTTGTATGTGTATTAAAAAAAAGGATCGTGATGATGAGGTTTTATACATATATGCATTTTACTACGTGGTATATATTTATGTGTGTAGGTACATATATGTATGTATGTATGTACATGCTCGCATACATGGTATGTGATAATAATACAGTACAACAATGCATGGCATACCTCTATGGTGCATTCATTCAGTTCATGGATGTTGCGGATGCAGATGCATTGTTAGCTGCATTATTGTACGATTACAACATGAATTGCAACCAAGGTTTACAACCAACCAGGTTTATTGCACTTCTGTAACCTCCTCCTGACATTCAATATCAGTTTCACTGCTTGAGTTATGACTTCTTTAGGTATAATGCACGCTTGAGCATTTTTAAAATATGGCTTTATGATTATTGTACACCTCTGCTGATAGTATGCACCAGCTTTTGACTTTGCCTTTTTCAGGCTTTTTTTATTATTATTGTACAGCCGACAAAGGTTCGTTTTTTTTAAAATGAAATTAGGTATAGGTAAAATATATTTAGTTTTTTGGGTTTAAATTGCATGTAAACTCTAATCTTAATATACTTCATTATTGGCTTCAATAATACGCGTACATGTACATAACACAAAAGCTTATTTCAAGACAAAATTGTGACTGTCACATTATGTTTTTTTTTGTTCGTACATTGATATTAATTTTGTCCGTTTAAGAACAAAACAGCTACTTGCTTTCTATCCTTATCTTCAAGTAAAATTATGCTGCACGAAAATAAAGAATGCTAAAAATGTTATTGCTTAATTATTGATTAGGTATTTTATGACTGAATTTAAATACTTATCACGTACAAAACGGTTTTTTATCTTTATCGAATAGATCCTCTTTCATTACTACTACTGTTGTTCAACAACAAAAATGGGATTGTTATTGCTATAATTTGTATGTATAGTACTAGTTTGTTCAGTTCACAAATAAACATTTTGCAAACTCTCTTAATCAAATCAAATATTTAAATATAGCAAATAAAAATTCCTATTTTGAGAGCTTCACTTCAAAAAAAGAAGTTACTTTTAAAAGTTTGACACCTTGATTATTGTTTGATTTGTTTTGACCGTTTTTATAGCAGCATTTCAACAAAAATGTTGTTGTTGTCGATAGATGAATTTTTTCTTGATGTTTACGTGCTCTGTATCATATCCCTCACATGATCCATCATCACACAAACAAATAGCAACATA